>MU182108.1:522341-557781 GCA_016904865.1 Pissodes strobi | reverse complement strand
AAAAAAAAATAAAACTGGTTTATTACAGGGTTTGATGTAGAATTTGATGCCCTAAAGAAATGTAATTAACTGGTATTTTTTTTTTCTCGAAAACGAAACAAGATACGAAAACAATTAAAGAAACAAAAATGTTGTATTTTTAGTTGCTTAATACGAAAAAAATATAAAATGTTTAAAAGAGTCAGTGGCGCACATTTCTATGTTAATAATATTCGGTATGATGCCCCCCGGGACGCCACTGGACTTTATATTTCTAATCTAATTAAGGCTAAATGAGCCCCTTATTACTACAGATAACACTGCCAAATTTCAACAAAATCAGTAAAATCATGTTCAAGGTATTAACAAAAAACTGTTTTTTTTATAAAAAGTTTGACACCCTGTATCTTGGAAAATATGCATTTTCGGATCCATGTTCATATAAAAAAAATTTCATGTTTTCTTATGTAGAATCACTCCTAAAATTATTCGAACAGTATTTCTGGACACCCTGTACATTTTCCTACTTTATGATCACTCTGTATATCCTAAGTCCAGTTTTAATAGTCTAATAGTATTTTCTCAGGAAGCAGAACTTTTTATAAAGAGCAACTTTTTTTCGTAAAAGCAACAATAAAGAAGTTTCCCATATGGTTCCAAGTTAGTGAGACATACTGTATATATATATATATATATATATATAAAAATATTTTCTGCCAAATTGATCAAATGGCTATAATGTTAAGGACGAGACGCAGTTTCTGTGTTTCTTTTTTAATGCCCTGCTGTTTGCTTAAATTTTTTGTAGTTACAATAGTATGCCCTTTTATACGAATCCAAAATAATGTACTTTATTCCTCAACGAAGTAAATGTCTTAACGATTTCTGCAAACGGCATAACGAGAGGTCAAGTCTCAGAAATTCGTTGGAAAGAAAACTTTGGGACTGCGTAAGTCTCGCAAATGTGAGCAAACTTTCGTCAAATGGACAAGGGAAAATGTTAAGTTGAGATGAGTAAGAAATTAATTGAACTGGAAATATAAATTTTGTGTAGGGACGCATTTAACTCAATCTGCTTATTTTATAGAAATGGTTGAATAATATTTATTTAGTGTGTGTTTTCGTCCTCAAGTTCTGACTTTTTAAAGCTTAATTTTTAATAATTTTGAACACAATAGATGGATTTACAGTGATATCTAAACTCCAGAGAGAAAACGAAAAATGTTGGAATTTATAAAATTTGCTCTATTTCAAAACGATTTTAAAAAGATTACCAAAGTGCTTAAAAAATTTAGAAATCTAACATCTAAATCGACTTCTTTCGGTATCTTTGTAGATATTAGCAGCTGAAGAAATCATTAAATTTACTTTATGAATTTGCACTCTATACATTCGTGTGTTTTTACTACTTTCTGGTGTATAATAACTTTAATTAAGCTGAATTAGTTTTAAAATATTCCTATATGGAAAAAATTCTATTCCCAGATCTCATCACATTTCAGCGTTTTGCGAGAACACTGCACAAAGGCCTTAAAATCCATGTAATTCATGTATTGGGTAACAGTTTAATAGCGTTCATCTTTTTAGTGATTTTCGAATCATACGAAAATCGATTTTGATTTCGACCGTCTCTTTTAACGTTTTCATGGGCTTAATTAAATTTTGTGTGCTGCCGATTGTGATACTTGTGTAATATTGCAGAATCTAAAAAAATGAATTGTATGAAATTATAAAACCATTAGTACAAGTACTTAAATAGCAGTTGGCTTTAGAAGTTGTTACTACGCAAGATTAAATGTACGTGACATTTATTAAATTGTTTTGACCCATTTGAGGTGCAGAGCCTAAAATTGTTTACATTTGGATCTATATGGCTATCGCGGTTTCCTTGTACAATAATTGTGCAATCTGTTTGCTGTGTAGTTTCCTACTTATGAAAAAAGTATTTTTTTAAGGTTTTAAGGCTGCTTCTCCTCTTAAAGTTTCAGCAAGAAGTCAATCAGTGCATTTGAAAAGCCAGAAAATAAATAAAAATAAATACAACCCAAACTAATAAATATAAAAAAAACACTCAATGTAGGCGATAGCTTATCCAAATTATTTTGCAAATGTCTTTAGGGCACTAGCTCCCAGAGACGACGACGTGAACCCTTACTAGCTTATTTTAGGGTGTGTAAGATCAACAGCTTTTAAGTTATTGTTGGTCAAATGGTAAAAATGTTTCTTTAGAAATTCAATTAAACAATTAGGAAGAAATTACTGGCTGTGAAGTTAGAGGAAAATCGGTCTTTGGAATATTATTTGCAAGGATTTGCAAAGTTTTAAGACAGCTTAGAAGTCCAGAAAAAGCTATTTTACGATTTTGAGTTTTATGTAACTACAGTTAAATGCTTTGATTATAATCGGAGTTGTATTATAATTATTATTACCATCCACAATATGCTAAGGACACGAACTTAATCTTGTTCTGCTACCGATATCATAAACGTGCAACACTGCCACCAATCAGAACCTATTCAAATATTGTCTCTGATATGCAGTTAGGCAATCCAAATAATAAGCCTAGTCTTAAGACACAGAACTGTCCCCTAAGGAATACATTATAATTTCCGTTTTAGCGTTTCTATTAAAATTCTTGAGGTATATCTGGAGTGAGGCGAATCATGTTAAAAGACTTGCCTCTAAGCTCCTAAAAATCACGGACCTTTTTAGAATATTATATAGAGTTGGGAAAAAGCAGAGGGGCACTAATTCGTACTGTGTTTACTTTTTATCGTTTTTCCAGTGCATATTAGAGAGTTAGAAGAAGGGATATCAAGCCTAGCGTTTTCATCCGAATTCTTATAACAAATTAATCAAAAAGTGATATTTGTTTTCGACGCAAAGCAATATTTAAATACTAACAACAATCAAAACGTGATCTTGTTTTTTTTTGACAGAAGGCGTTTTGACCTAAGTGGAAAGCAATTATTTTTTGAAGTCAAAACCTCTTTTGGCGCGTTCAGACTATTGAAGTAGCATGACCTTTTCTCGGGCTCAGCATACTTCTTCTTCAGTTTTTTTGATCTTCAGTTTGAAAAATCTACGTTAAGCAACCAACGCATAGCGGTTAAAAAAAACAATTCCAGATTCGTAAGCCCCGGTATCTTTGCTATAAAAAAATTGTATGGAAACCTTTCGTACTAGATCAGGAAATACGTGAAAATCGATTTTAAAGGGAAACATGCAGAAAATCATAAAAAATTCCATACATGACATTTGAAGAAAAACGTCTTCCAATATTTTGACATGAAATTTAGGTTAAAATATGTAGATTTAATTTCGAAAATTTTTTTTGAAGACTCTTTGAAGTCGGAAAAATCGGATCGGAAAATTTGTACATTTTAGGGTGAATCAGCGCAGTTTCTGTCGATCTTATGGAAACTTTGGAGGTCAAATCTCACTTTCAGCATATCGATGCAATTAGTTTGTGTGGTAAGTAAGTAGATTTATGTATTTGCCTGAAATCTGATTCAAAATTATTTGAAGCCGGAAGAATAGATCAGAACCATATAATTTGGAAATTTTTCATGCGACAAGCAGCGATTTCTGCCGATTTTATGGAAGACTTTGTGGTAAATATATTTTCTTTGAACATCAAAATCTAAAGTATTTGTGGCAAGTTCATTCAAAATATTCGTTCACATTGCAATTATTCAGATTATTTCTCCCATTTTTATAATCTACACAAATTACGTAAATATCGCATACTCGATTAAGTTTTATTTGTTAATTTTTGTTTGCATATAAACAAGGCCTTGATAGATAAGTAAATGCTATTTCTTATACAATTTTTGATGCCCTTTGAAGTTTTCTCTTCTGACGTGTAGTCTTAAACACACACAAGCTTTCCTTTGCATAGCGTTTCCTAAAAATTTAAACACTTACCCAGATTTGATAGCAGGAGCGGATACGACCACTGGCGCAGAGTAAGCTAGGGGAGCAGAATAAGCCAAAGGACTAGAGTAAGCTAGTGGAGCAGAGTAAGCCAATGGGCTGCCCAATCCTAATCCGTAGCTGTAGGCTTAAGGAAGAACTACATGTCCTGCTGAAGCAGCAGCGGTAAGCGCAAAAAGAACGGCGATGATGGACTGAAACGATAATAAAAATTTACTAAGTATCTTCAACTACCACTATGATTAAATGATGTTCTCATGCAAAGTACACGGTGTGAATATCGTTGTTACGTCTATTTCAGGCATGATACGTGATATTGGAAGTAAAGCTCGGAATTTTCTTAATTTTTAAGTATTTGAATATTCGTTTCGTTTAAACTTTGATTCAAATAATTTCGAGAATAATTCCACTTCAAATATGATCGAATGGTCGATTATACGACTATTGGGCAATGTAAATTTTAAATAGTCGTAGTCGACTATTCAATTATTCAAGATTTGAATGTTTTATTTCTAACTTATTTTCGATAATAATATGGAATAAAAAAGTTCAAAATTTAAAAGAAATTGCTAATTTTTAAGGGCAAAAAAATGAACCCCGTAGTGCTATAATGTACGCCATAATATTTGCAGCATATGGGCATTTTTTTTTATTAATTTCTCCGAAAATATATTTATGGATAAAAGTTAGTGAATAGAAAAACTAATTTTGCAATTATTGCCAATATTTAATTGAAGTATCAAAATCTGATTTTTCAAGATGAAAAATCTATGACATATCAATTTTTTAAACAATAAAATTGCCTAGCAAAAATAATAACACAAAGGCATAATAATTTTTTAAATGTTAACAATTTGAATAAATTAGTAATAAAAATTGAACAAATCAGAAAAAGTTACGTTTTTCTGATATTTAAATAAGATTTTTTTCAAAAACTGCCCGTTCAATTAAAGCAATGCTCTTTAATTTAGTAGTTCATTTGACATATTTTTCACTTTGGAAAATCATAATTTTTACACTTCCTGAATACCTCAAAGAATTATATAGTATTTGTGATTTAATAAAGTATATACAACTTTAATTTATTTTTATTCAATACCCAATCCCCTAATTTAGTAAAAATTTAATTTAGAAAATGCAAATTTAGGTGTTTTATTACTGTATTTTCATTGCATATTTACGTATTTTTTTGCATATATCCTGCACCTGCATCAATTTAAAAAAAATTGCATATATATGCACATATTCTTAAGGTTTTTGGGTGCATATAATCCGGTCTTTAGTGATAAGATATATTATTCAAGGGAAGAACGAAGAACTACGTTACTTAAAAATCATTTGATATCAATGCACCCAGAAGAATACTCTTTATATTTGAGCACCGATGCTAAACAAAAGGGGAAAAAGTGTAAGTTAAGTAAGTAATTACTTATACTGACCAACTTATTTATTTAAACATATTTTTTCATATGAAAGTATCTTTTGTATACTTCTTTCAAGGCCGTTTTTTAAAATTATTATATCTGAATCTATAAAATTAGAGTGGCTGCTAGGAGACTGAAATGAATGAAAGATCTTTCATGAAAATTTTGAATAAATATAAATATCTCACCCGAATACTAAAAAAAAAATTGGGTGCTCAGAACAGGGTCTTCCAATTAGACTGAACAGGCGCTTATGTTTGCCAGTCTCTGCATTTTTTAAGAAAACCAAAATACGACAACGACGGATCTTCTTAGAAATCATTTAAAAATGGGGTGCTCCATTTAAAAAACGTCAACACATAAGTATGTCGATTGGCTTCTTTTTCCATTAGAATTTTGATGACGTCGCCTAGCTGGACTCTGTCAAATGTTTTAGTTAGGTCGACGAAGCAAATAAATGCCGGTGTGTTTTATTCTATATATGGCATGAGTTGTCGATCTATTCTATCTAACTAAAACGGAGTTTTATCCGCAATACCGAACCAGAATTAATGCACTCGACGCGCGTTTCGCTAACCATGTTAGCATCATCAGGAGATGATTAAAACTAAATTTAAAATCTACCTAACTCTCTTTTAAACTACCTAAATGTTTGCTTAATCAAGCGGAACCAAAGGGACCAATCCTGGACTATACGGAATAGGCCCTCAATCTATATTTAAACTATTCTTACATTTAATAATTTCCATACTTTCATATGCATATAATAATCACTTATCAGTTATATTATGAATTAATTTTACATGTTCCATTGCTATTCTATGATTATTATCAAAAGCATTCTCGGCAAACTTGATTTTTCTGTTCTACCATGATTTAAATGAGCTATGTGTTCCATGAATCTCGTTTGTATAGATCTTCTAGCTTGCCCAACATATTTTTGGTTACAATCCATGCATCCAATTTCATATATTCCACTTCTTTCTAATATTTCAATTTTGTCCTTGGGACTAATTTCTTAATGTTAAACTGAGTTTAGTATACTAATTTTAAACCTACTTCCTTAAAGACTTTTTGGAGTCCTCTAGTATACTGAGGATTATATGGTATCGAGGCATATTTTATAATTTCATCCTGATTGACGAAAGAAGTGGAATCGCGAATGGTCTTTCTAAACAAATGCCCATTAATTAGTCTATTTATTAAGTTAGTATTGAAACCATTAACTTTCGCTCTATTCTTAATTGTCTCCTTTTCATTATCAAAGGTTTCTCTGCTGAGAGGAAAGTTAACCATACGGTTTACTAAAAAATGAAAGCTGGCCATTTTGTGTTGATCAAATTAAATACAAATTGTCTGGGCGAGGGAGATCCTATGGCGCTCGACGAGCGATGTGTGTGATTATGCACTCAGAGGATAATTCTTAGATACGACTCCAGCTATGAAAAATGTAAGTCAAACCCTATTCTGGTTCTTAAAACTGTTGTTGATGTAATATAGGAGTTTGCTAATTCAAATTTTAGGGACTATTCTTTGAAAAAAGATAAGTATATTCTCTCGAAAATAATAAAATCCTTCATATTTTGTGACCATTTTTAATCAGTGAAAGAGAAAATCCACAAAGATCCTAAAATTTTTAGGGGGCCTAATAAAATATTTTGAGAACGCCCCTGTATTCAGTTTGTCACCTTAAAATTATTCTGAAATTCCCTCTTAATATTCAATCGCTTCAAAGTTTACGAAATATCCATTTCCTAAATTTTCATCGAGTGTTCCATGTTTGTTTTGGTCAATTTGAAACAGATTTTTAGCCATGTGTTTATTTTGCTTTGACAGTTTTCTAAACAGTTCTATTTTAGAGTTGTTATTGTTTAATTTATACTTAGAAATTTGGTGAAATTGTTATGTAATAACTATATTTTTTATATTTTCATTGAAGAATAAATTTAGAAAATATTCAATACGGCATTTAGCTTTTCACTAATTTTCTCAGTATTTTTTTTTACAAAGTACGTTATCTCTCACAACTTTTTATCATAAAGACGAAATGTGTTATTCGTATTTTAACCTGCTATCGGTTTTTCTTCTGACGAGAAAAGGTTTTATTTACAGTTTGTTAAAGGCAATTTTGCACGAGCACCCAACTAAATCAGCTTAACGTGAATATTGAATACACAGTAAAAAGATGCTTTCTTTATCAGCAACATATTTTCTTCTGTCTTTGGGAGAGCTCGATGTTCTCGGAATGCCGTCTTATTAAATTAGAAAACCGTAATTTTCACTTGAACAAAAACGTTCACGGTTATTTATCAATTACTTGGAATAAAGTACTGGATAAAAAAAAAATCTGTATAGCGCATAAGGACGTTAAATATGTTCGTAAAGAAAAATCGAAAAACACAATTTTAGCATTATTGGTAAAATTGCTATAGTTTGAAAACGAATTGAGGCATTTTGATGAGCTTTTCAGATACTAAAAGGGCCTTTTGATAAGATTTCACGCCAAGGTGATGCGTTAAGGGGATTCATCAGCAGTATTTTTTTTGTTCCCGATTTTCTTCGTTAATATGCATAATAAAGAAAATTAGCCAAGTATAAAACTCACTTAGAATTACTGAATCTAGGGCAGTACAGTGATAAAAAATTTAATTTCTTAATTTTAGCTTTTAATATATTAGGAGAAGAAAATAACAGAAAAAATAAGTCTGTACGACCCTAGTGGATCATAATCTAGACATATTGATAAAAGAAAAAAAAAATTCGATCAAATAGTTTGTCCATAATCCTGGAATAAAAATTTTGAGCCAAAATCGCTGATTCGACACGCCCCCTTGTCGCTCAAACACATGAATTTATTTAGAATTATTTCTTCTGGTAAAAGCTGGCATCGGTGCGAGGCCACGTGGTGAGTGTCTGTTGTTTACCACCTGACCTTGAGCCGGTCGGGCGATCGCTCGCTGGACGAAACCAGTTTTCAGAAATATAATATTTGGGATTATTATTTATTTTGGAGACTGTTCTAAATGATATTGTAGCCGCTTCTCAAACTTTCCACAGATATGGCGCATTAGTGTAACAAAGACCCGTACAGAGATAAAAAAAATGTTAAATATAAAAATTGTAAGATATGTTGTGGTAAATATTGTGAAAATATTTTCAATTATACAGGGTGCTTTATAAAATCCTGTCGTTCGTTTTTTTGAGTTTTTTTAATGGAATGTATATTATTGCACATTTAGATTCTGCATAAAATTCTAGACACATTTCGTGAATAATGCCCTATATCTATCCCCAAGTTTTTCGAAATATTGACAGTTGAAAATCGGCCAACTACCATGTTTGACAGGCTGTACAGGGTTATCCAACGAGGACTAGACAAGGCGATTTTTTTACTTTCCCTGTAATTTTATAAAAAAAAAACGAAATAGCCATCTTATGTAATTTTCTCCCGCGAATTCGGATATGTTCAGCAAAAACCAATTGAACTATAGGTCACTTTGATATATTTTTAAATGGGATGCCATGTATATTATTGAATATTTGGATTGTGCGAAAAAGTCTAGACATATTTCATGAATAATGTCTTATACCTATCTCTAACGGTTTTTGAAATATTGACCGTTGAAAATCGACCAATTACCAAGTTTGACAGCTTGTAAAATCTAAACGGCTATAGATAGAACAAAACGGTTTGCACTTTCCTGTATTGGTTTTTCATAAGCTCTCGTATAACACTAACTTTTTATTTAACCAGAGGTTAAATTTATCCGGGATTTTTTGACATCTGGTTAAATCTAAAGTTAGTGTCATACGATAGCTTATGAAAAACCATTATCGGAAAGTGCAAACCGTTTTGTTCTATCTTTAGCCCTTTAGATTTTATAAGCTGTCAAACTTGGTAAATGGTCGATTTTCAACTGTCAATATTTCAAAAACCGTTAGAGATAGGTATAGAACATTATTCATGAGATATATCTAGGCTTTTTCGTACAATCCAAATATGCAATAATATACATGGCATCCCATTTAAAAATATATCAAAGTGACCACTAGCACTTTTATTTGATGTTCAATTGTTTTTTGCTGAACATATCCGAATTCGCGGGCAAAAATTACATAAGATGGCTATTTCAGTTTTATTTGTAAAAGTACAGGGAAAGTCAAAAATTAGCCTTGTCTAGTCCTCGTTGAATAATCCTGTACAATCTAAACGGGTAAAAATAGAGCAAAATGGTTTGCACCTTTCTATCTTGATTTTTCATAAGCTATCGTTTAACGCTAACTATGTATTTATTTACCCAGAGGTTAAATTTACCTGTGGTTAAATAAAAAGTTAGTGTCAAACAATAGCTTATGAAAAACCAAGATAGGAAAGTACAAACCATTTTGCTCTATCCTTAGCCGTTTAGAGTTTACAGGCTGTCAAACTTGGTAAAATGCCGATTTTCAACTGTCAGTATTTTTGCTGACTTCTTTTGTTCTCTTGATCTTCTAGCGATCAACATTTTTTGACAAATACTACTGTTTTTGGAATCAGGTCGCTTTTTTCCCCATATTGATACAAAAACAATAAAACAAAGCACTGATAGAACCAAAACACAATAAATCACAAGTTACAGAACGACCCGCACATTCGAGATTCAAAATTTGAATGAGAAAACAAATATTTCTGTAGGATTCAAAAATACGAAGGATAAGATAAACAATCGACTCGCTTCTACCTAGTCTAGACGTAGGTATCGTCTTTACGAAGTCAATTGAAAAAGTTGGGACTCTTAATGTAATGTCGGCATAGTCTGTTCTCAGTTGCCGGCGAGCGCCTACACAAAATAATTAGAAATTATTAAGAGCCCCAACTGTTTCAATTAACTTCATAAAGACTATGACATAAAATATAAAAAGGTCTTCTAAACACTTTAGGCAGGTTACGAGCCTATATATTTGGAAAAAGGTATCTACATCAATAATTATTACCTATAGATAAATAATGACTATTTTCAAGGAATAATCATAATAAAGGGGAAAATACCTACATGGTGGTCCATTAGTGTAACTGTCCCGTATCTCCCTATTTACAGAGATAAAAAAATGTTAAATACAAAAATTGTAGGATATGTCGTGTCGCATATCGTAAAATATTTTCAATTATACAGGGTGCTTCATAAAAACCTGGCATTCGTTTATTGACTTTTTTAATGGAATGTCCTGCATATTATTGCACATTTAGATTGTACATCAAATTCTAGACACATTTCATGAAAAATGTTCTACACCTATCTCCAACTGTTCTCGAAATATTGACAGTTGAAAATCGGCCATTGACCAAGTTTGACTGACAGCCTGTAAAGATAGAACAAAATGGTTTGCACCTTTCTATCTCGATTTTTCTTACTTTGTTTTATTGTTTTTGAATCAATATGGGGAAAAAAGCGACCTGATTCCAAAAACAGTAGTATTTGTCAAAAAATGTTGATCGCTAGAAGATCAAGAGAACAAAAGAAGTCAGCAAAACTAATGGCATCAACGTAAGTTTTGTTTTAACAGACTACTAAATACAACAACTTTCGATTTTGTTTGGTGAATAATGTACAGGGTGGCCGCTTTATGTTGAGCCCATTCCTTAACTCGAAATCTATGAGTGTTGCAAAAAAAATTAAAAATACAAAAGATGTTTCTAGTTAAATAAACGATCTTTTATTGTTTGTAGTGTTTTAATTGTCACCCTATTTTATACAAGGGGTCAAATTAAGGTAATTTTTTTTAAATAGAATGCCCTTTTTTCTTACATATTTCTAAATAAACCAGTAAAAAGTGAATTCAACGATATGTAGGGTGTCCGAAAATACCGTTCGAATAATTTCAGGAGCGATTCTACATAAGAAAATATTAAATTTTTCTCATATGAACCTGGGTCCGAAAATGCATAGTTTCCAAGATACAGGATGTCAAACTTTAAAAAAATCGTTTTTTTAATTAATATCTTAAATATTCTTTTAACGATTTTGTTGAAATTTAGTAGTGTTATCTGTAATAATAAGGGGCTTATTTAGCCTTAATAAGATTAAAAATATAAAGTCTAGTGGGGCCCCGGAGGGTATCATACCGAATATTATTGATAAAAGAAAGTGTCCGCCCATGACTTAAAAAAAATGTTTTTTTTTTTTTCGAAATAAACAACTAAAAATACAACATTGACCATTGTCACAAGGGATTTTAGTCAGGGACACTCGGTTCTCGTCCTGGAGCCAATGCAGGACATTTAGTTTATAGACAAACACAGGGGAGCTCGAATCGGAGGGTAACTACAACTGGAGAAAAATAAAGGAACATCCACAAACTACCTTCTATATCTATATGTGCTTAATTATAAAAGTATGTTTTATATTTTGTTTTTAGATAGCTTTATATATTTTATAAACATAGATTCCATTTTCTCATCATTTATTACGCAAGCTATAGTACATGAACGAACTATGACACATAGGGAGTAAGCCAAGATTTCCCAATTCTCCATACAAAAATTTTATCCCTTCCGTATGTATTAGGCTTACATTCGAAGCCTGCGACATATTATTATGCATTTTTTTTGTAAATAGGTTTGTATATTAATTTTGCAAATTTCAATGTCTTTTTACGTTATTTAATACATATACCGGGTGTCAACGAATCAATTAGACAAGTCATAACTTCTAGGGTATTACATTTTCCAAATTGAGATTTTGTGTAGGTAAATGGTATAGGAAAAGGACAATTTTCGCATATTTTTCACTTTCTACTCACTTCCGGTTTCACCGGAAATAGCTCCGGTTTCAAATTTTTAAATTGAACACCCTGTATATTTTTACATTTTTGGATTTCTGAGACAATTCTAGAACGGAATGATATTTTAAAAAGTTTTTACGCCTTCTTGATTTTGTTAGAGCCAGTTTTAATATTGGATCTAGGTGGCCATGGTCGGGCGCAAACTAATCTATGGACCGCAGATGATGTCAGAAAATTACATTCGCAAAGTTTTAGTGATTAATATGATAGATGGGAATAAATCAAGTTGCCAAAATCACATTTTTTTGTCTAACTATTTTTTTTAAATGGCGACCCTTTTTTGACAAGCATTTTCCGTAAAGAGGATTTTTTTGGCGAATCTAACGATACTAATTTATTCACGATCCGATTAAAAATAATCTCAGAAATTAAATATTACTAAGCAAAATACTGGATAATTATTTATTTATTTTTGTCAAGTGTGCCATGGATAGCCATGATGTATGATATTTTACAGCTGTTGTTATTAAGTCTTCTTTGAAAAACAAAACACTCATTTAGGTAATGACGGAGCCATACCTCGCTTTATCAGCAGGCGTAAAAGTTTCTTATTTTCGTTCGACACAGTAGCTCTTCCCGTTCTCCCGAGAGATTTTGTCATATTTTGCCTGACTGCTGATGCTGTCCGTCTCGAAGCACACATAATGTGCTTGTCGACGGTCCAACGGTGACTGCGACGTGGTCACGTGGCAGTCCGGCGACGCGACGTAACGTAAAATGCAGTGCTGTTTTCGCACAACTTAAATCGAATCGGTGGGCGGTGCCTAGACAGAGAACGAAGAATAGCTTGCCTTTGCTAGAAAGGCACGCCGTCGGAATCTCGTTTCACTGATAAACCCCCTTAAGCTAACTAGGGTATTTGGATATTATATTATAAATATTAAACATTTATATACAGGGCTTAGACGAACCAAAATATAAAAATTAAAAAAGTGTTAGCTGATGCGTTTGCGTCAGTACTTGTTTGTTGTATTACATAGTAGGCGTGATAGCAAGACAATTTCAGCATCATATTAAAATTTCTGTAGTTTGTAAACGATTTGTTGGATCTCGATGAATTCTTCAGATGCCGGGAAATCGCTTCATTTAGGCTCCGCCGTCTTGCCCTAGCAAAAAATATTTGTATATTATACAGAGTGAAGAAGAAAGTAGGACAAAATCTAAAGCAGTGTAACTTGTTTTTAGTTAGGGTCACGTTTTCGTTAATACTCCGTTGGTCTACCTCCGACTGGCTACACATCCAATACCCTCCCTAGCACTTTGCTTCTCAAATTCGCAACTAAGCCTTGGTGAACATTCAGATTATTATACTTATACTCCTTCTGATTCAACCTTAATTTTATTCTACTCCACACATGCTCTAAAACATTCGTATCAGGAGATCTAACAGACTGGAGTGGTCGCTCAATATTATTTTCTCTCAAAATTTCTTGAACAATTCTCGCTCTATGTGGACGAGCCTTCAATGAAATATCACTCTATCTTAAGAGACACAAGCTTCTAAAACCAGAAAAATCTATTAACAACATTTCCTACACATATTTGAATTCATCAAATTACCTTCTTTCCTACCCTCTACAGGGTGGCTCGAATTCGAAGACACAGTAACGGTCAATTTGGGGCAAAATTGCGCATTTAGGTGAGAATATGCTGTTTAGAAAGTTTTAAAATTCCGAGTTTTTCTGGAGATATCGGAAAAAATCGAAATTTTGAAACATCGTTCTTTTGTTCCTGTGATTATTTAGAAAACGAATATCAAATTGAATTGCACTTTTGCATTGCCACTTTTTCTACTCTATTCAATGGTGGTATCCAGTTTGGAATATGACGTTTCGTCTTCAAGGGGTCATCATCAACTTTCTTTTTTTAAATACGAACTTTAATTTTTTTTTATCGTTTTTCAGATTATATTGGCGTTATTAATATGAATATGTCTTTTTTAATATATATTTTTTTTTTAATTATTTATTTTGCTTTGGGGTCAAAATAGAACGAACCTGTTTATTTAATTTTGCTATTTTTTATTTTCATTAAAAATAAAGGCAAAAATTCTCCACTTAACACAAAAAACAAAATAAAATATTTTTATAGAATATAAAAATTTCAAAAGTAACTTAAACTATTTAAAACTACGCCAAAGCAAAATACATAGTTTAAACGAATATGAAATATAAAAAAAGGGATAAAAAAATTAAAAACACCTATTCATAACGGCAATATTATCTGAAAAACGCAAAAAAAATTAAACTTCGTATTTAAAAAAAGGAAGTTGATGATGATGACCCCTTGAAGACCAATCGTAGGATTCCAAACTGGATATCACCATTGGCAAAGCGGAAAAAGTGGCAATAACTAAGCCCAGGAAGAAAATAAAAGGATATTTCAAAATTTTGCTTTCTTCCGGATATCTCCGGAAATACTCGGAATTTTAAAACTTTTTAAACGGCATATTGTTAGGCACCTAAATGCGCAATTTTGCCCTAATTTGACCGGCACTGTATCTCTTACGGTTTTCGACATTCCCATACACAGACTCGAATTCGAGCCACCATGTACAGGGTGGCTCGTTTTCGTGTCTATGTATGGGGAACTCGAAAACCGTAAGAGATACAGTGTCGGTCAAATTAAGGCAAAATTGCGCATTTAGGTGCCTAACAATATGCCGTTTAGAAAGGTTCAAAATTCCGAGTATTTCCGGAGATATCCGGAAAAAAACCAAATTATGAAAAATCGTTTTATTTTTTTCCTGGGCTTATTTAAAAACGAATCTCAAATTGAATTGCACTTTTGCATTGCCACTTTCTCCGCTATATCCAATGATGATAGCCAGTTTGAAATCCGACGTTTCGTCTTCAAGAGATCATCATCAACTTTCTTTTTTTAAATACGAACTTTAATCTTTTTTATCGTTTTTCAGATGATATTGGCGTTATTAATATGAGTATATGTTTTTATTTATTTTTTATTTTATTTTTTAAAATTTTTATTTTTGTTTTAATTTAATATTTTGCTTTGGCGTAATTTTAAATAATTTAAGGTAGGTGCTTTTGAAATTTTTATATTTTATAAAAATATTTTATTTTGTTTTTTGTATTAAGTGGAAAATTGGAGCTCGTATTAAAAATAAAAAATAGTAAAATTATTTTTTACGAGAATATGGCCATGACGCTTGAACTATTACTCAAACAAGTTGCTTAGTGCAAAGATTAAATATTTTCAACTTTTAACCAATTAAAAAATTTATTTAATACAGAACATGAACAATAATTTGTAATCATACTACGTGATACTATAGGTACTTTGATTCCATCCTTCAAAGTACCTAGAGTATCACGCAGTATGAATATAAATTGTTTATGTTCTCTATTAAAAAAAATTTAATTGGTTAAAAGTTGAAAATATTTCATCTTTGCACTAAGCAACTTGTTTGACTAATAGTTCATGGTCATATTCTCGAAAAAAATAATTTTACTATTTTTTATTTTTAATACGGGCTCCAATTTTCCACTTAATACAAAAACCAAAATAAAATGTTTTTAAAGAATATAAAAATTTCAAAAGTACCTACCTTAAATTATATAAAATTACGCCAAAGCAAAATATATAAATTTAAAAAATAATAATAAAAATAAAAAAAAAGAAATAAAAAAAAAATAAAAGCACATTCTCATATTAATAACGCCAATACCATCTGAAAAACGATAAAAAAAATTAAAGTTCGTATTTAAAAAAAGAAAGTTGATGATGATCCCTTGAAGACGAAACGTCGGATTTCAAACTGGATAACATCATTGGATAGAGCGGAGAAAGTGGCAATGCAAAAGTGCAACTCAATTTGAGATACGTTTTTAAATAAGCCCAGGAAAAAAATAAAACCATTTTTCAAAATTTCGGTTTTTTCCGGATATCTCCGGAAAAACTCGGAATTTTGGAACTTTCTAAACGGCATATTGTTAGGCACCTAAATGCGCAATTTTGCCTTAATTTGACCGACACTGTATCTCTCACGGTTTTCGAGTTCCCCATACATAGACACGAATTCGAGCCACCCTGTACAATGGAAAATTAAAAATGCAAACATTCAGTATAATGCTGGTTGTGCTTAAATAAAAATTGTTGGAATATGGATAGAAATATTGCCATTAATGAAGACATAGCATTTCATAATTTTTAACATAAAAAATCCGTTTTTGGAAAAAAATTTATATTTTTTCTTAGAAGGCTTCTATTAAAAAGCTGACAAACACGTCTCGATATTTCAACTTGGACTTCCAATTCGTGTCTATTATTTAATACAACAAACAAGTACTGACGCAGATGCAACAGCCTAAACTTTTTCAATTTTTTGAATTTTTGACTACTTTTTTCTCAGCCCTTTATAATATACAAATATCTATAATGCAGAGCGCCATCTCGACGTAAAATCTCCATTAAATGATCTTTCAGGATCTGAAAACTTATCAAAATCTGCCAATTCGGTTTCAAACTACAACAAGTTAAAAATGATACCAAATTTGTGCTTTTCGTCTTTTTTTTAGGAGCAGTTTATATAGGTGTAAGTATTCCCGTACGTAGGCTGCATATCTAGGGCCTGTAATTTTAATTTATCCACTAAACTTTAAGCTAGCATTTATGATAGCTATAGTGTTTTGTATTTGTATGAATAAAAATAAATAAATATAATATATGTTGGTAAAAACTTTAGAAGTATGTCACTTTCTGTGTACGTGTATGTACCTGCGATAACTTTAGAACGGATTGAAAAATTGAGTTCCTATTTTATGGTATATCAATATGTTAACTAAAAGGTTTTCAGCAGCAGCAGATTGTGGCTTGCGACTTGCGAGGTGATAAGAGGTGAAAAATGTGATACTTGTCGTTGATTTCGAGACACTGTTACATCCAGTTTAACCTTTATTGACATTATTTTATAACTATTTCCTTAGCACGGGCTTACTATCTAGTTCCCAAAGTGTTATGCCTCGAAGAAATTCATTTTGCAGGAAATTCAGCATTCTAGGATGTATTGAGAGGGATGTTGTGAGTATCGATTTTTGCTCTTCGGATTGGTAACAGCTTATTTCACATCGTTTAGAGCCTTGAAAATAATGTCTCACGTCTGTGTATAGAATATATCATATACTTAGTCGTTAAGAGCACACAGATAATAAAGAAATATCTGGATAGTGTCAGAAAGAATATTTTATTATAATGTCTTGTATTCGGTAATATTAAAAATAATATTTACAGAAATCACTTTTAATGAAGTATTGAGATCATGAAATAATTTTTGCAATAAAAACCACATGATTTTCTTGTAGATATGTAAACAATTTTCGAAACACTGATTTTTAAATAAAAAAAAATCGACAGCAAGAATTTCAATCAGATTTTTCGCGAAACGAGGCTATTTCTAATGAAACAATGATTGATTTAGCCTAAATTTTAATAAATATATACACTGATCAAAACGAAAAAGGAGCCACTAATTTAATTAAGTATAATTTCTTTACTACATTAAGTATAAAGTTAAAAATATATGTCCACCTAGTAGACACATATAGTTTTTATAAGGTAAAAAAACGAGCAATATTTTTATCTCCGTTTATGTGTCATTGGATAAAAAAGCAAAACATGAGTACCTTTAGAATCACAGATTTGATTCGGTTTTTGAATTTCTCTCGATATTCACGCAAGAATTCTTAGAAGTAACGATGGATGTTGATGTGCTTGGAAGGCCACGAAGGCGTAGAGTATATCTAACGGAGATTCAAATTGCTAGGGCAATTACCTTGATTCACGAAGGCTACTCAAGACGGCGTATTGCAGGAATGTTAAACGTTAGCCGTGCTGCGATAAATAGAGCTTGGACAAGATACGAAATCTATGGAATTGTTTGAAGCCAACCTAATCCGCGTCGTCGTAGGGCAACTAGAGTTAGAGAAGATCGATTTCTACAACTTAGGGCCGTAAGGGAACGTCAGAATACTGCTCAAACACTCCAAAATGAATTCGCAGAAGCTACGGGTACTAGAATAAGTACTCAAACTGTACGTAATCGGCTTCACGAACATGGGATGAATGCAAGAAGGCCAGCTAGAGTACCCCCATTGAGTGCAGAACATCGTAGAGCTAGGCGCGTATTTGCAGAAGAACACATTAATTGGACCATAGGACAATGGAGTAACGTGATGTTTACTAACGAGTCCAGATTTCTTTTAAATCATGTTGATGGACGTGTTAGAGTCTGGAGATGACCAAATGAGCGTTTTTCCGATTGCACGGTTCAAGAAATGCAGGCATTTGGAGGAGGCTCAATTATGGTTTGGGGAGGGATAACCTTAAACGGCCGCACTGATCTTGTAGGATCAATGACGGCACAGAGATACATCAATGAAGTTCATGAGCCACATATTGTACCATTCGCTGAAAATATGGGCCCAGACTTTATCCTTCAGCATGATAATGCGAGACCGCACGTGGCCAGGATAGTGCAAAATTACCTTACTGGCCAGAATATTCAAATTATGGATTGGCCAGCGAGAAGTCCGGATCTTAATCCTATCGAACACATTTGGGATACACTTGGAAAGCGCTTGATCGATCGTCAGCTCCTAAGAAACCTACAACATCTGGATGAAGTTCTTATGGAAGAATGGGAACAGCTAGGCCAAGAAATAATTCGAAATGTTATTGCAAGCATGCTTCGACGTTGTGCAGAAGTTCGACGAGTTAGAGGAGCTCATACACGCTATTAGTTTAATTTTTAAAGCATTTTGTATCTATATGTCAATAAAAGCATCAATCGCATTTAACACATTAATTACTTTTAATTTTATTCCACAAAAGGTTTTACAGCCAAATAAGAAAAACTATACTATACTTCCAGCGAAAAGCCTTAGATGTAAGTATTTAAAAAATTACACCTTATCTTAGATAACTACATTTACCACGAACATTTTTATAAGTGGCTCTTTTTTCGTTTTGATGAGTGTATATATAAGAATATAGCTTTTAGCATTACCTTTTTAACACATTTTAAATAATCATTAAAAACATTATATTAGGGAATTAATTGGCTCTCTTTGACTGATAAAGGTTTAATACATTTTTATGAGTAACAAGTGTTTCCAAGGAGATTCAGGCTATGGATAGCCATTATTTTTTGTGGTAGAGCTAGAGTCACCTACAGTGCTTTATAAAACGAAAGAAATCTTATTTTGGATCGAATTGCAAAAATAACTGGTTATTGAGAAAAGCGAAAATATTTTTCAGGCTTGACACCCAGGCAAGGCATGAACCAATTAACTAATAAATGAAATATCTCTAGAAATATGCAGCATATTTAAATATTTAGTAATTTTTTATTTTATAAATGACAATTTTTCCCTTTATGCTCACTTCTATTTTATTTGCTATAAAACGTTGACAATAGAATAACCTGCCTGAACTTCGTGTTATTAATTAAAGTTCCATTTTTGACGGCCGGAATAGGTAATTAATATGCTACTTACGTTCATGATTAGGATTGGGATTATACCTATTTCGACAACGAAAAACTGTATTTGATCCTGATCGACTCGTGTTTCTTTATATACCTGTTTTTCATTGCCAAAGTCAAGTGGGCCCCATATACTTTTATAAATTCGGTGACGTATGTAAAAATATATCATTTGTACAAAAAACATACGGAATTGCTGCAAAACCTGCTATAATAGGAACCGACCTTAAAACCGATATATTTTTATTTGTTTGGGCGTGGTCGCTTAAACCTGAAACAATGCTAACGAGACTTATCTTAATGCCAACAACATATTATTCTGTCTTTTTTTTAAATACAATTAATATTGTGTGCTTTTAAATCCTGATACGTCTTGTGAATTATTATTATTAATTATGTACCAAGTAAATTAATTACGCTGTTTAGATATTTAGTCTCAAATGTATCATATTGTTAAAAGATAGATTTGAAGTTAACAGGCAATTACTAAAGTTACGGTAAAGCTGAAAAGCCATCTGGTGAGAACTTATCCGATAACTTTCAAAGTAACTTTTAGTGAAGAGCCTTTTCAGTAAACATTGTGGCCTACGCGGTTTTGTAAGGACCGGATGATACCCAAGACCAGCAAGATTAATTAAATACAGGGTGCCTTTATGTATCCACAGCAGAAATGTATGAACCTGTATTTAATGTTTTTTTTTCTATATTACACTAAGGATGGTTTACGACGTTTACGTAACAAAAATAGTCTGGGCATTTTATTTATTTACTTATTGGTATATCTCAAAATCATAGTAAAGTAATTAGATGGAAACGACAGAACTCACAAGCTAAAGAAAAGCTGCAACTAGGAACTAAGTACAAACAAGTAAGCAATTAACGAAAACGAAGTAAAAGAAATCTCTAACAGGCTAACTAAATGTTTAATTTTTTATGGGTTCTATTTTCAGATAGATCTGAGACAACCATCATGAACTGCTCAGAACTACTTGCACAGTTGTTCAGTTCTTAGAACGGTTCTCTGACTCTCATAAGAACGATCAGTTTTCTAAGAAATTTCGAACATATATTTCTTAGATAGACCCGATTAGGCCCTAACTTAACATTAGAGAACGATGGTGAGTGGTGGCTTCGTATAATAATTTATTGTAAAGCACCTCTACAAAGCTTTGTTTTTTCAATTGCTTTGACACGTTTCATTATTGGAATATTGGAAACATCTACCACACTATCTGCACTTGTCAATGCCGATGATAAATTTGATTCAAACATTACTCCTCTGATAAATGTTGCTAAGGCAAATCTAGTTTCTAATGTCTTCTATATTTTCGTTATTTATCGTTATACATTATCTTAGTTTTAAGCAAGTTTAAGTTAAGTCCTATTTTTGCAGATTCGTTTCTGAGGTTGATTGGCATGTCTTGTAGATCTTTGGCTGTTTAAATGATAATAAGGATATAGTCCACTTATCTAAGCTTTTAATTTCTGTTTGGAGCCCAACAGAGTTGAGACTTCGCACGAGGGAGGTTGTCTTCGAGAACTCCTACGACGTTCCAAACTTTTTTGCAAAATTTCCGTAAGTTAGGGAAAACATAATCTCCAAGTGAGTGGGTCCTTGCCTCTGCATGGTAGAGTTCTTGTTCGCGATTTGTGTTTAGCCCTCGTTCCAGGGATCATGAACGTCACCTACAGTTCCCGCTAAAATGTCCCTCCCGACAGCATTTACGAGTATAACAATTAACCTTACTTCTGTCTGAGTTTTGATCTTGGGCGCTATACATTTTTAAGCAGAACTTTCACATTATCCAATTTATGTAAGAGGTATATGCATTTGCATTCTTATTTTCTTCGACTAGCTTCCCTTCGCGGACCATTCCTTTTATGAAAGCATCTTCAAATTCTAAGTTGTAGGCCTAAATCAGCTGGATCTCGCAATCTTCATAATTCTAGAGCTTGCTATAGCTCGATATCCAGCCAGGTAGAAGAGCTTTGAGCTTAGGATGTCGCCCTATCTTATGCCTTTTTTAATCAATATATGTTTTGTCTAGTCTTTTTCAGAAGATATGGCGTTCTTATATACGTATTGTTTATATCTGAAGTCAATTCTGTTTTTTTAAGCACAGAACACAGCTCATTGATCCACAGTATTGAAGGCTTTCTGAAAATAGACTAAGCCAAGCACATAACTAGGTTATACGCAACAGATTTTTGTTGTTGATGCACGCTAGTGCCACACCTTCTTCTAAATGCTGATTGTTCTACTAGTTGATAGGCATCCAGTTTGTAAGTTAAGCGGTTAGTTAGTAATTTAGTAGGAAGGGTGATCGATCTAGATTTTCCTGAATTATTATATATTTTTTTGTGTAGCGATATCAACATGCTTTGTTTCAGTTGTCTGGTATATATTTTTTGAATAGTTTTCTTCGGGAGCTTTATTATTTTTCATCTGATCTAAAGCGTTCTTGTAGCTGGTTCTCCGTATTTCTTCCGATCTAATTCTAAATATTTGTGGACAGTTTGCAAGATATGTAACAGGTTTTCTTACCTCTTCATCAGTCTCATTTTTAGTTTTTTTTTAATTAATTTTCTCATTGCTTTAGCATCTTGTCTAAATTCTCTATTGTCTCTCCTTCGACAACTTCAACAACTACTTTTTTCTTTTATCTTATTTTTGTGTTTTGAATACGTTTCAATTTTGTGTGATTCTTTTTTTGCTACTTTCTCTGCAGCTTTTTTAAATTGTCTGTTATTTCCCTTGTTTCGTTTAAGGATCGTTCATTCCAGTTTTCTTCGGTGCTTTCAAAATATTTCTTCATGACAGTAGTTCAACATAATTCAAATGTAGTAAATTCCTGACTGTTGTGCCAAATAAAATGAATATCTCTATTTGATAAGTAGATTACACTATTATACAGCGTTATTAAACGTTAAACACTTAGATGGATCATTCACAAATTGGTTTCGCTCGAGATTTACAGACTTCGGTTATTTTACTGAGCTTTAACTGTAGAGTTAGAAACGCAGCAAATAACGCGCTTCGGCTTATACTTCCATTCACTATAGTCAAAGTTAACGAAGTTTGGTGTTTGTCTTATCAATTCCTGTTAATTATATGGTCGGTGTATGTAAGCGTGTGGGTGAAGATTGAATCTCTACATTGACTTTTAGCAGTGGCAGCTGTAATAATTTTACCGAAAAAGTTAATACAAGATCAACGATCAAAATGGAGAAAACAGTGGTTATTAAAAAGCAATTAGGCTTTATAATAAGTACGTCTTTAGTTGTCTCTGCATCAGTGTGTGGGCGTTTTGAAGTTGTTCATATGCTTTCGACTTTCTATCGTGACATTCGTTAGACCTTATCTTTCGCAAACAGCTCTATTAACAGTAAAATAGCTGTATTAACTATGTAATGAATTCACGGTTTTGAACGAAATACGGAACAAAGAGACAAATATTTACCCTTTAAAGGCGCCTATGGAATACTAAACACTTCGCGGATAGTGCCATAAACTGTCCACTGCCAAAACAGTAACGAACGTATTTAAATGTACGGTTAAAACCTGATATAATATCAGCTTTGAATTATGCGAGTACAACTAGGTATACGGTTAAAACTATGTAAAATAGCCTACGTCTATTAAGTGATTGTCAGGACATAAAGCTTGATCAAATTTAAAAAACAACAATTTTTAAGTAGTGTAATTTGTTCATCTTGTAGGTATTACGATAGAGAATAGTAACAATGTAATAGTCATTTTCCACCATTTTATTTTGTTTAAAATAATATTTTATCATAACATATTTTCCCTTTTCGGGTTTTACCGTTTTAATTTGTTGAAGTAAATGCTTGTATCGATATTTTTTTATAACAATCCTGAATTTCTTTTGGCTATTCGCTACGTGCAACTGCTGGTATGGAGGTGGTGAGGGATCGTGGACGTCAGTGGCCATCGGCTTGAAATTTAACGATCACGTCTTATATATGTAGTATCATTGTTGAAACCTGGGAGCTCACGAATGTTGTAATATTAGTTGTACAAATACGTGAATATTCGGTGTGTGCTTAAGACCACACGACAGAAGTGAAAACTTCAACAATGCGCAAGGTATTTTATGTTCTATATTTTGAAATTACTTCGATGTTTAAAGTAAAATTTTATACTACGATATCTCCCATAAATCCGGCAGAAATCGCTGCTAATCGCTTGAAAAATATCGAAAATATCCCATATGAAAAATGTAAAACCTTACCTGTAAATATGTCATAAAATTTACTAGAAACTGCCTCTAATCTAGCTTAAAACCGTTTTCAATGAGATTTCAGGTAATTAAATGTTTAAATCTAGATATTTAAACCTAATCGTCAAAATGTCAAAATAGTGAAAGACATATTCGTTCAAATTTACTATAATACATTGGAACCAAAGCTATCTATTTAGACCCGTAAAACTACCGGAATATTGAAAACTTTGGATTTTTTTTACGATTTTCTCGTATTTTAATAGCAGAAATCACGAGGTTTACGAATATGATATGCTGATTGATTTCTTGAAAATAGCTATGCAATAGCTGGCACTTACGCTGAAAGTAGATGAAATTGAAATTAAGAAAAAATCACCAACTCGGCATTTTCAATCCGTTCGTTATGATTTTTTTATATGTTCTGCCCATATCTCTTCTCTTTCATGTATGAATTTACTGTTACTCCGGATTATTTGGTTTTCCAGTAATAAAATATTAAGTGGTGACGTGTACTATTAAAAACTCGAAAACTCCGCTTGATGACGCCTTACACAAACCACAACAGACCCCTTACACGAAAAGAGAGGATTATTAATTATCATTTAAGCCGGGCTAGAAGAATCATTGAAAACTCTTTGGTATTCTAGTCAGTCGATTGCGAGTCTTCGATACAAGTTGGAGACCGTTAGGCAATTGTCGCTTCTGCATGCACTCCTCAAAATTGGCTGACTACTTGACAACATTTTATCCATCAATAGCAGTCTTAAAGTTACTCTAACTTTGAGATGGATGGATAAAATGTTGAAACGAGTGCAATAATTCAGGGAAATTGGAATTCAGAAATCCGAGAATTGAGAAATTTCGAAATACAGCATGGCCATCGAACAGCAAACCTATCCAGAAAAGTAAGGAATTGTCTTAAAGAATACTTCAGCGATGAGGTTACAGTATAACACCATGTCTGGGACCTTACAGGACTAGGATGTGAATTGGAATATTGGATACGTTATGATAACTTCAGCATTTGCATTTTCATAAATAGTAGGTATAATAAATACATACTACTAAATTGCTTCGCATTTGTCCTGGCTCTATACCATATTTCATAATCTGATTCAGAATATCAAACCATTTTATAGCAGGCTTGCTTGTTATTATTATTTTGCTTTTTTTAAAGTCTTCTGCACTTCGATTGGATATTTTTAATTTTCAGCTTAACTTCAGCAAATCTAAATCCTTCCTGATTCATCGCTTTCATTATATCTTCGACAGCTTTTTGACGCATAGTTTAATTTCTATAGTTCACTTAACTCATGTTTTAGAAACACTCATAGTCGCGATAGAGCTGAACAAATTTTACAGTATCATTCTCAGGCCAATTCATTTTCACCTTTCTTATACCGCTAGGTATTCTTTAACCATGATGCAAATACCGCAAAATAAGGGATTTTTCGCGTATCGACTTGCTTACTTAATTGCATCTATTAGGATTGGCTCTTAAAAGCAAATTACGAGCCTAATAATAAAATAATTGCCGGACCTAAAATACCATCTGTCCAAAGGCTGCGTAAACTTCATAACTGTGGTTCGGCAAATAAAATAAAATTATGCTACTTTCAGCTATATATTCCATATTACTAGCAATAATAACAATTTTCCTGGGAATTTCCGAGGGCCAAACTCTTCTTTTAGCCAATTAAATAATATTTCATAATTAAAATATAATGCAGATTTCTCCGACATAATATATGCAAGCTATGGATTTCGTCTGGAAATGCGGGCTTTTTCCCTTTGAAAGTACAAGGTAGTGGAATATAGAATCCTTCAGGCATTGCTGCATCAACGACTGAATAGTTCTTTTTAGGTGCGACATTTTTCGAATCTCTAGCAGCTACAACATGTTCGGGAGGGTTGTTAAACGAAAAAGTCTGTTTTGTAAAGATGAAAAATAGGTTTAAGTTCTCATCAACATATTTTTAGTTAACGTACGGTTACAGATCGAGTTTCAACCGAATTAATAGTCGAGTGATGGTGGGGAAGTTACTATGCCTGTAGAGACCCTTGACTTACCGCATATTCGCCCGTTTACTCGACTGATTGCTAGGCCAACTGGTTACACTGGTCAAGTTGGACCTACTTTTCATAAGTCGCTATTCTACTTTACTGTTTACTTGATCGATGTAAACATCCGTGTTACTTATAAAAATATATTAATTGCCATTCGATCAAACTGCTGTTCAAATAACTTAATCTGACAAATAAATATACTTAATTTAACATATTACATTATCTAAGAAATATTTTTATATTTTTTTTACGCAATTTTGATTGTTCGGCGTAATTTTTTGAGGTGTGTCAGTAAGCTAATATGTTTCGGCTACATTGAGATTATAATTTAAGGATTATAGAATCGGCTTCTATTTAAATTCGCCAAAAAATCGAGTATTTTGAAATCGCCACTGACCTAATTATTTTGTGCAATTCGGGTAACCCGGGACATATTAAATTGGGGTAGCTTGAGACAATGTAAATAAATGTTCAGTTTTATATTTTTGTTACAGGATGCTAAAGTTCAAGGGAAGGATAACTAATCGTGGTTTTTGGACTGAAGAAAACCTCATTCTAGCTTTAAAATACGTAACCGAAGAACATCACGCGATAAGAGTTGCGGCTGAAAGGCTGCATATACCAAAAACCACCCTACACAGACAAATTGTAGCTTTAAACAATGGTTTAGAAATACAATCCAAACCTAAAATTTAAAGCCACGTTTTCTTTGAAATATGAAAACCGTTTTCTTGGTTATGTGGAATGTGATATGGACAATAGGTTAATGTCATTTAGATGAAAAGAAATTTTCAAGCTTGCTTTTGATTTTGCCGTAAATTTAAAAATTGACCATAGATTCTATGTTCACACCAAAACTGCAGGGAAGGACTTCTACTATGGATTTTTAAAGCGCCACCTGCATCTGTCATTGCGATCGCCAGAAGCTACTAGCTTGGCCAGGGCTGTTGGTTTCAATAGGCCACAAGTTAATCTGTTTTTTGACACCCTTGAAATTCTTATGGATACTTACAATTTCCCTCCATCCCGTATATTCAATGCAGATGAGTCAGGCGTCTCTGTGCTCATAAAAATGAAAAGGGGTTATCCCAGAAAGGAAAAAGACAAGTTGGAAAAATGGCATCAGCTGAAAGAGGACAGAATGTGACAGTTACGGCTTGTATGAATGTCGCAGGTACTTTCCTCCCTCCTCTACTTATATTTAAGAGGGAAAGAATGAATGATATGTTAATGTTCAATGCACCAAATGAAGCAATTAGTGTGGCACAAGCCAATGAATGGATGGACAGTTCCGTACTTCTAACATGGCTTAAAAACTTTGTAATACATACTCGCCCAACTAAATATAACCACATTCTTCTAATGTTGGACGGACATGGCAGCCACAAAGATCTTCACGTAATTTTGTATGCTCGTGAAAATCATATTCACATGCTGAGCTTTAAACCTCATACCACGCACAAAATTCAACCATTGGATAGAACATTCATGGATCCTTCTAAATTATCCTACAATAAAGCTTGTTCTATGGGGCTGAGATCCCCTGCTGCTTCGAGGTTAGGGCAATATGACATAGCAGAGTTAATTGCACAGGCCCTCGACAGAAGGGCGTCCAATGTGCTATTATATTCGTTTAATAGAAACATACCGACTTAGACTTTCTTCCATCAATGTTCAAATACCGCTGAAAGAATCGAAAAGGAAAATATTGCCAATCCAGCAAATCATGAATTTGATGAAGCTTTTATGCAAAAGAAAAAGATGAACACGCAGCAAGAATACTCAGGATCTGCGATTAATGAAAAAATTACTGTTGTTGCCGAAGTTCACTCCATACTATCAACATCAAGCCGCCAATCATAAAACAGGTGAAGCTTCTATGGAAATGGAAAGGATGGACTCCCAGCATGGACATTCAGGATCTACGATTAAACAAACAAATTAAGACCAATGTCGCTGAAGTTCACCCCATACCATCAACATATAGACAAGCTGCCAACCATAAAGCACTACCGTCATCTCCTATAAGGATCATCAAAGTTCTAGGTGTCAAAAAACTTCATTCTCTCCGAATATTGAAGCGGCTCAATCAATTTTAGAAGAAATATCGCCTGTTCCGAACTGTAGCAAGAGGAGATTGAACAATAGAAAGAGGAAAGCCGAAAGGAGTGAAATTCTCACGTCCACTTCTTTCAAAGATTTCTTGGAAGAGAAACAGACACGAGCTAAAGAAGCCGACACCAAAAATGCAACTAAAAAAGTAAAATTCGATGAGATTAAACCGAAAAATAAAACTGAAAAATGCCAAATAACAGTACAAAAGCGAAGAAAGAATATAATATAAAGAAAAATATTGATAGTGGAAATAAAAGTTCTTATGCTTGCTTAATTTGCCACAAAAATTTTGAAGAATATTGGATACAATGTCGGAGTTGTGTAGAATGGGCGCATGAAGACTGCGCTCGATTTGATGTCCCCTTTTTATACATGCGACTTTTGTAAAGATCAATCAAGTTGAATTATTTTTTTAAATAAAGTTATTTGATACTTTTTCCTATTTGATTACCTGTCCGATGCTACCCTCCACAATTAAATGTCTCAAAAAATGTGTTGCTATTTTATGTGTCGAAAACTGGATTAATGTTATTCATTGCAATTTATTTCATTTAACATATTATTCTCACCTATGTTGCGGTTTGGAACCTTCGGCAACGTGCACTAAAACGGAGTTTTATCCACAATACCGAAGCAAAATTATTGCACTCGAGGCGCGTTTCGCTAACCATGTTAGCATCATCAGGAGATGATTAAAACTCTTTTACTTATACTTCTACTCGCGCCGGCGGCGGCGCGGCGCGGCGCCGCCAGCTTTCATGATATATTAGTGTTATTCTATACACTTTAATAAACATGAAATACTAATCCGATGTGTGTATATATTTGCAAGTATAATGTATTCCAAAGATAGAGAAACTACAACATAAATAGTTAAAAACTTTCTCAGTCATATTTCTCAACACAGGCATGATGAGAAATAGCTTTCATGCGCTGACATTTATTACTCTAATTCTCTGACCTTTGATGGAAGTATATCTGCATACTTTCAGAGTACGTAATATTCTATACACGCTGTCTGCGTCAAATTTATGACAAAAAAGGGTCATCGGTAAACTGAGGGTGAATGAAGTGTATATGGTGGAATAGCACAATAATTATCCCTAATTCCCAAACAATAGGCTATATACTATATTTGATGTATTTGGAAGGATTGGTTTAATTCCAATTTAGTAAGTAACTGCGCCAAAGGACTAAGTAAACCTAGTAAATTCGTTATTTTTAATAAAATAAAATTAATACATGAAATTAAAATGCTTAGTATCATTTTTCCGCCAATAATAGTAAATCATCAGTATGTAAAACATGTTATGTCAAAATTTGAATGAAAAGATATATTATTATTTGATACTATGAGAAAAAAACGCAAACATCTAGATAATAAAGAAACTGTACGCAATAATAATATAGAAAATTGTTTCGGTTTTCATTTGTTTAAAAGCCAGCACAACATTTAATCTGTATATTCATCTTCATGAAATTCCCCGTACCGTGTGCATGTACATTCGTCTTTATCAAAACAAACATATTCTCCTACTAATGTCTCCTGACAACGATTTTTCATCATACGTATTGGTCAAACCATTGCGAAAGTTGATTTGCAGAATTTATAGCACTAGCAAAATGAAATAGCACCTGTATATGATAGAGACATATTATACTGACTAAACACCTTATAGCAATGCATTTGACGTACTTTGGTATTTTAAGTTAAAAAAAAAACAAACATATTGAAAAGATAATTTACTTAAGAGAAGTAAAAGTTCAGAGTAGCCCATAGATGTTTAAAAGGAGATATATCTTTCTTATTTTAATCTAGAATGCTCGTCATTCGACGATTTTACTCTTTTGGGAAAATTGAACAGAAGTTGATGACCAAAATTAACCATGATTTTGAAATTGATTTTTCAGCACTAGTTGCACAATGTATCTTATTGTTTCATTTGTAGTATACTAAAAAAATTCTTTTATTCCTCTGGAATGCCATTTTGTTTTTCTTTACATACACATGTAAAGAAAATCTTGCTCTAATCATAAATTAATAATATTGTCCTTTGAACGATCCAAAACCTAATTTAACGTCAAAACACGATAAAAGAAGCTGGATATTTTAACATTTTTAATTAGATGCCATTTAGCTGTCTCTTATTTCATTTCTTATCAATAAATGTCTCACAATGCGAGAAGAATATACATTCGAAACCGAGATCATTGCATCTCGAAAGTTTTGTTTTTCGTATTAATTTCTGCCATTTGGCTGATTATTTAAATTTCACTTTGTATATTTGCCTAACAAAAGCCGAAAATTTGTGAGAATATAAATTGAAATTTTGATGTTCAAAGCTTTGTGTTATGGCGCTCCGTATTTTTAAAGAAATAATTATTTTTCTTTTGAAACATACTAATGGTAGTTAGTGGTGAGCTTTTGTTTGAACGCCTATATGGGTTTCTATGAAATAGAAATATTTACAGATCTGCAAAGTGCTTGCCTCAACGAATCGTATAGCTGCTTGCAGAAAGTAGGATGATTAAGGTTCCTAAATTTCTTAAGGAACCAAATAATGCAAAGGTGAAGTTGAACCGTCGTTCTACATTTAGACGACAATGTGGTCGAGAGTAATCATACTAAGAGCCACGACACACACAGCGGTTTTTGCCGAATCGGCTTACGAGTCGGACGCCGATTCGGCGCGTATAATATACTTTGCAAATGGGGGAAAACACACACGGCGGCGATTGACGAGTCGCTGCTTGTTAGCCGCCTCGGCACGTCTTCTGATGCATGCGCCGCGCCGCGGGTGTGTGTCATGGCCGCCGACTCGACAGCCGATTCGGCAAAAACCGCTGTGTGTGTCATGGCTCTAAGCCTTCGCCAGATCTAGCCGAACGTGAGACAAGTTTGTTGCCACAAAAAACCACTGCAAATATCAAAGTCATTGATGATCGCGGAACGGTTCAGTTGTTAGAGCGCTACTGGATCCTAGGTCGCAGAGTAACTTTATTTCGGAAGGCTTGGTAAATAAGTTTGGTTTACAAAGGTGTTCAGTTAATTTTCAAATAATGGGCGTCGGTGAAGCTATATCGACCACTGCGAATTCAAGGGTGAATATCAAAATAATGTCAAATATTAACGATTACAGTGAAGTTATTTCATATTTAGTCATAACAAAAATAACTCAGTGTGCTCCGACAGTGTCATTCGATGTTTCCGATTGAAATATTCCTCAAAACTTACGTCTTGTTGATGAGTCTTTTAATATTCGAGGGGATATCGATATTTTATTAGGCGGTTGATGTATTTTATAGAATATTACTTATGAAACAAATTTGTGCTCCAGGAATGCCTACCCTACAAAAAACGAGATTGATTTGGATTCTCGGGGGGTATTTTGATTCGTCCTTTAATGTCTCAAATAATACTGTGGGAACATGTCTTTCATTAGATCACACGATTGATAACAAACTTACACGTTTTTGAAAATTAAAGGAATGTTATAGTAAACAAACTGTTTTGTCAAAGTCTGGACAATTTTGCGAGGAGCATTGTATACAAAATTACTCTCGAGATTCTTGTGGACGATTTGTGGTAAAATTCCCTTTTAAGGATAATGTCGTTAATTTAGGTATATCTAAGAATATGGCTATTAAACGGTTAACACTTCTTGAAAGACGTTTAGATAAAAATAAAGACTTAAAAAAAGAATATGTTAAATTTCTTGAGGAATACAAAGATATGGGTCACATAACAAAGGTTGGGGGTTTCTCTGTTGATCTTACTAATAGTGAACCATGTTACTACTTGCCACATCACCCTGTGATTAAGGAATCTAGTCTGACGACAAAGGTACGAGTCGTTTTTGATGCGTCGGCTAAGAGTGACACTGGTTTGTCCTTGAATGACGTACAGCATGTTGGACCCACTATTCAAAGGGATCTTCTCTCTATACTTTTTCGTTTCAGGATCTACCCATACGTCCTCAATGCAGACGTATCCAAGATGTACAGACAGATCCTTATAGACCCTAGTGAACGTTGCTTTCAAATAATTTTATGGAAATCTCCGGATGATCCTCAAGCAGAGATTCAATGTTACGAATTAAATACTGTAACATACGGATGTGCGTCATCGCCATTTTTGGCAGTAAGATCATTAAATCAACTAGCTTTGGATTTTCAGGCTAAATGTCCTGAAGCTAGTGAAGCCATATTAAATTGTTTCTATTTAGATGACGTCTTGACAGGTGCATTTTCTAGTTCTAAGTTGTTACAAATTCAAAGGGAACTATCGGCCATTTTAACTAGTGGGGGCTTCCAACTTAGAAAATGGTTGTCTAATAAATCCGAGCTATTAAGTCAGTTTCAGGTTCGCAATGATTTGTCATCAAGTATATTATATTACATTTAGGAGACGATGACCAGAATAAAACCCTGGGTGTTTTTTGGAATGTGTGTAGCGATACCATTCATTATTCAATAAAATATTTCACTTTTAATAACAAGGTTTCCAAGAGGACGGTTCTCTCAGTTACAAGTCAGATATTTGACCCTTTGGGATTGTTAGGGCCAGTTGTGGTGGTTGCAAAGCTTACTTTGCAACTTCTCTGGCAAGAACACTTATCCTGGGATGAACCACTTCCTTCTTATCTCCAGAATAAATGGTCAGAATTCTGCAAGGAACTCCAGGTCTTAAATCAAGTCAACATCCCTCGACATGTTTTAAGTGGTAATTGGGCATTTGTACACATCCATGGTTTTGCAGACGCTTCAGAAAGGGCATATGGCGGATGTGTTTATATAGTCAGTTTATATAGTAAGTTCTGGATAATATATTTCTTCTAGCCTTCTTTTATCCAAATCTCGTGTAGCTCCTATAAAAAAAGGTGAGTTTACCACGCCTGGAACTATGCGCAGCCGTGCTTACATGCAAGCTCGTTGCAAGGGTAAATCAGTCTATAAAGATAAAACCAGGCAGGATTTTTTATTGGACAGATTCGACAATTACTCTTTGTTGGATTAAGGGATGCCCAAGTCGCTGGAATAGCAAATAGGGTGACTCAGGTTCAGAATATGTCAAAGCCTTGTGACTGGTTTCATGTTAAATCAGATGAGAATCCAGCGGATTGTCTCTCTAGAGGAGAGGCATCTCTACCGAATCGTTGCTCCATTTTAATTTATGGTGGAAGGGTCTCACCAGACTCTTTTCTAACTTTGATATCGATGATCCAAGGGTAATTGAAGTGATTCAACACTTACATGAACAAAGGGTAATAAGCCATTCCGCATGCGTTCGAGAAGTCCCTGAATTTGACTTTAACAAATATTCGTCTATAATAAAATTGCAAAGAGTTATGGCATATTGTGTGAGATTTATTCAACGAATAAGGAATAAAAAATTGTCTGTTGGACCTTTGTTCTCTGAAGAACTTAATGAGGCTCTCCACAAATTAGTTAAAATATCTGAAATTCAATCATTTCCGAAAGATTACAATCTACTAAATAACAAACGATCATTGAGTAATTCGAGTAATTTGCTATGTTTAAAACAGTATTGTGATAAAATGGGTTTAATAAGAGTTGGTGGTACACTTTAGAATGCAACTTTACCCGATGAGCAGAAACATCCTGCTTTATTACATAGTAAGCATCCTTTAACTATCCTAATTATTAAACATTTACATGTAAAGCTCTTGCATTGCGGGCCTCAGCAACTTTTATATGCAACTCGCGAAAGATTTTGGCCTATGTCAGGGCGTAGAATAGCTAGGACCATAGTAAAGGGTTGCGTTATTTGTTTTAAATCAGATCCAACTATCGTTAGTTATTCGATGGGTAATCTTCCCGACTACCGTGTCTCTGGTTATCAATCAGTTTTTTCTCACACTGGTGTTGACTACGTGGGTCCTATTTCTCTTAGAGATAGAAAAACCAGAATTCCTAAAATTTTAAAGGGGTATATATGTATTTTTGTGTGTATGAACTCTAAATGTGTTCATTTAGAGGTTGTCAGTGATTTGACCAGTCAAGCCGTTCTTGCGGTTCTTAAAAGGTTTATTGCTAGAAGAGGCAAGCCCTTACATTTTTACTCTGATAACGGGACTAATTTTGTGGGGGCTAAACTTTGATGGGATAGCTTCAGAATTATCAGCCCAAGGAATTTCCTGGCATTTCATGCCACCTCGAGCTCCGAATTTTGGGGGTTTGTGGGAAGCTGGCGTTAAAAGTATTAAATTTCACCTTAAACGCGTTGTCGTTGGCGCTAGCCTTACTTACGAGGATCTTAGCACGGGTATAACTCAAATAGAAGGAGTGCTAAACTCTCGACCGTTATCTCAGCTGTCATCGGACCCGCAAGATACGACCCCCCTCTCTTCAGCTCATTTTCTGGTTGGAAAATCACTCACATCTATTCCTGAAGAAGATTATAACCATGTTCCCGAAACCCGCCTTCGCAAGTTCCAACATTTACAGCAGATGGTTCAGCAGTTCTGGAAAAGGTGGAATCAGGAGTACATATCCGAATTACAGCTGCGAGTAAAATGGAGGAAAGGGTTTCCAAATTTACTAATGGTTGGCAGTTTAGTCATTATTACCCCCAAATTGTGCGTATTGCCCATAGAAGCAAGTTGTTAAACATTAAAATTAGACTTTATTGAATTGGATATTGTTAGTTGAAATAAATATTTCAAGGTGGGCGGTATGTTCGATGATAAACTCAACCACATGATAACGCCACGCGACATCCTACAATTAAGAGGATTTGTCCCGAGCGGGTGGCAGTTTTGTTGTTGTCGAGAATTAATACCACGATGTGTATCGTGATTAAGAAATTTTTTGCCATATAGACAGATTCTATTATTTCTCAAAATTATAACTTTTTTCCATTAATAGAGTTCAATTTAGTGTGAAAGAAGTGTATTATTCAAGGAGAATCTATATACAGTCCATTCAAGCCAACACCTACATACATATTACATTATTTAATAATGCATGGCGTTTTGAGAAAATTTAAACATAAATCGTTGTTCAAATAAGTATAAATATGCAATATTTCAATAATAATACTTGTGTTATTCAGAAAACACTGTGATTAGATATACAAGGTGTTGACTAACCCATTTGACACCACGAATTTCCTTTCAGGAATAGAAATCATGCGTACCTATTATATTATTCCTATTTTTTTATGGCAATCACACACACACACACACACACACACACACCATCACACACACACACACACACACACACACACACACACACACACACCTATATACGCTTTACTATTACTGTGGCCTCACCATCCTGATCATCGATTGTGGCCACATGGCCATTCATAGGTTAGACGTGACCGA
>MU182108.1:460829-512341 GCA_016904865.1 Pissodes strobi | reverse complement strand
ATCATCTCCTGATGATGCTAACATGGTTAGCGAAACGCGCGTCGAGTGCAATAATTCTGTTTCGGTATTGTGGATAAAACTCCGTTTTAGTGCATGTTGCCGAAGGTTCCAAACCCCAACATAACTGGGAAATCTGGCAACAGTGTCAATATCATGGTTCAATTCAGCATGCCCGGAAACCCACAGGTACCGAATTTTGTAAATGCAGCTTGAGCGATTTTGAAGATATTTAAGCGTTCCGCGGTACTTTTTGCTAATAATGCGTTGTTATCACATCTCAGCAATTAGAAAAGATAAAATTTTGAAAATTTGTTATCTTACTAAATATGATATGCCCAATTTATTGCAATAAAAATAAGTGGGGCGTCCATTTACGATAACAAAATGACTCCGAGTAGCACAAAACTGGGAAATCTGACAACAGCGCCGATATCATAGTTCAATTCCGCATATCAGGAAACCCCCAGGTACCAAATTTTGTAAATGTAACTTTATCGGTTTTGAAGATATTTAAGCGTTCCGGTTCTTTTTACTAGAGTATCAGCTTCGTTCCTAACCGTCACTTCAACGGCATTTCTATTTGAGATTTCGATCAAGGCATCGTATATTTCGCCATTTTGGTATTTCAAAGCCTTTATTGAATCCACACGGCTCCCCCACAAGTTTTCACTGATGAGTTTTAGGTTTAGATGTTGTACTTTGTTTCTTAAGATTGCCCATTGCTGAGTGGATGTAGCAAAGAAAATATGTATATCACTAACTGTTAAAACGACCAAATTCAAAGTGTGCGCAGCGCATGGTACATGGGTGGGCGTCCCGTCGCCCCTACCCTGGCGCCGGCCCTGCTTCTTACAACAATCTCGAACAAGCCTACTTGTGAACTTACGCCGAGAGTAGATGCTTTTAGACTATATCTACATCGCATTTTAGCACTTAACAGAGGTTAATAATATTTTACTTTTGTAGTGTATTAAAAGTATGGTATTCTAGTTATTTACCAGAACGTGTGTATGAAAATCCCGCAAAGATTTGATGGTTGTTAAAACATGTTATCCATAGAATCTCAGCCATAAAAGTGTCGCGGACCTACTAGCAATGGTAGGCCAGAAACTGATAACATAATGCATCAATTTTAAAAATATGTATTTTGTTGAGGGGAAGTGGTAAAAATATTGGCTATATATGTCAAACGTCTTCGAGGGTACCAGTCCAAGTCATTTTCTTATATCTCAAATAAAAAATGCAATATTTTCTGAATAATATAATATATCTCAAAGAGGTGTGGACACTGTCCACATTGCATTTATAAAACTACGTAAAATTATTCTTAGATAATATAGAAAGCTTTGGTGGTGCCAAAGCTCAATGCCCCCCGGCCCAAGTATTTTAAAAGTCCTTTTATATAAAAAATACTCTATTTTTACCGTTTTACCAGGATTAAGACAAGTGTGGATATTGTCTATTTTGAGTTCTGTTGCCGAAACTTGGTATAATTATTTAGGGATACGTAGAAAGCTTTTGGTGTATTTTCAAAAACAACTTTTATATAAAAAAATACCTTATATTTATTGTTTTGCCAAAATTAAGACAAGTGTGGACACTGTCCGGTTTGAGTTGCGTTGACGAAACTTGTTACAATTATTTAGGGGTAACGTAGAAAGCTTTCAGTGGTACTAAAGTTCAATGCACCCCTGTCCAAGTATTTTTAAAAACACCTTTTAGATAAAAAAAGACCCTTTTTTTGCTGTTTTGCCAATATCAAGACAAGTGTGAACACTGCTGTCTGCTTTGAGTTGCATTAACAAAACTTGGTACAATTATTTATCGATATTTTAGAAAGCTTCTGGTGGTACCAAAGTTCAATGCGCCCCCGTCCAAGTATTTTAAAAAACACCTTATATATAAAAAATACACTATGTTTACTGTTTTGTCAAGATTAAGACAAGTGTGTAAACTGTTCGCTTTGAGGTGCGTTGACAAAACTGGGTACAATTATTAAGGGATAACGTAGAACGCTTTTGGTAGCACCAAAGTTTAATGCCCCCCCGTCCCTTAATAATCATACCAAGTTTCGTCAACGCAACTCAAAGCGGACAGTGTCCACCCTTGTCTTAATCTTGACAAAGCAACAAACATAGGATGTTTTTCAATATATAAGGTGCTTTTAAAAATACTTGGACGGGGGGTCATTGAACTTTGATAACACCAAAAGCTTTCTACATTATCGATAAATAATTGTACGAAGTTTCGTCAACACAACTCAAAGAGGACAGTGTCCACACTTGTCTTAATGTTGACAAAATAGTAAATGTAAGGTATTTTATTATATAAAAGGTGTTTTTAAAAATACTTGGACGGGGGGGCATTAAACTTTGGTACCACCAAAAGCTTTCTACTAAATAATTATACCAAGTTTCGTCAACCCAACTCAAAGCGGACAGTCTCCACACTTGTCTTAATCTCGGCAAAACGGTAAAAATACAATATTTGTTATATAAAATGTGTTTTTAAAAATACTTGAAGCGGGCATTGAGCTTTTGTACCCCCAAAGGCTTTTTATATTACCTAAGAATAATTGTACGTAGTTTTATAAACGCAATGTGGACAGTGTCCACACCTCTTTGAGATGTATTATATTATTCAGAAAATATTGCATTTTTTTATTTGAGATATAAGAAAATTACTTGGACTGGTACCATCGAAGACGTTTGACATATATAGTCAATATTTTTACCATTTCCCCTCAACAAAATACATATTTTTAAAATTGAATCATTATATTATCAGTGTCTGGCCTGCCATTGAGAGTAGGCCCGCGACACTTTTATGGCTGCGATTCTATGGATAATATCACTCTAACTTAGAAGATGATGTATGGATGGATATCACAGTTAACTATTAAAGACCAGAAGACTTAAGAAGACTATTGCCCATAAATGTTCAGACAAAAATGGCAATAGTTGTAAACAGTGATTAAAATGTATGATCGAATGTATATGCAAATTATGCAGTAATAGTTTAAATTGTAATGAGATGACGGTCTATCAGACAGAAAATGAAGAAGCCTAAGCCTAATATATGATTTTTCGTAGCCTCTTATATAAAAATCTCAATAAATTAACATAGTGACATAGTGGTAATAATAAGGTACTGTTAAGTAAACAAACACTGTTTGGTTTCTTCATGGCGTTCCGATATTATAGGTAGGTACCTGTCGCTCCAGATTAACCGACGAGAAACCAAATTTTTAAATTCCGCGCGCTTTAAAAGATCGTAGCTCCTAAACTATAAAAGTGACAACAATGCTTATGCTACGGAAAACTATTTTGGTCATTTGTCTACATTTTATTCGCTGCATGTTATATGAAATTCCCAAAAACAAAAAGTTTTTCGATTAGTGTAAATTTGCCTGCATAATTTCTAAAGTCTCAAGGTCATCAATATTTTAAGCATATTTAAAATAAAAAATACGAACCATTTTATATTTGGAAAGAAGCGCCTAAGTGTGTGTTTTAAAACAAAAAAAAAATCATGTCGATAGCTCTATTGAGTGTTTAGATATTAGAGTGGAAATATAAAAAAAACAGGATTTTTAAAAAGAGGAAGTTTCACAGCTTTTTTTTAAATAAAAGGAATCGGGACCGCAAAAAAGGTCGTATTTTGAGGTTTCATGTGTAGAATGATATTATTAACAATACCCAATAGGTTTGACCTTGTTCTAAGTTGATAAAAAAAAATCGACACAATTTTACTCATTACTTATTCCACCACGAAAACGAATATAATAATTATTACGGTCAATATCAATGATCGACGGAGGCGGGGTGAGTGCGGCGCGGCGGGAGCACGAGCGACAAGAAATAATGCTCCTGTTGCCACGTTTTGTACCACGTTGCCGCTTGTAGTGTAAAGTCGTGAATAAATAATAGTTATTAATCATGATACAATATTTTTGTATCATGGTTATTAATGATACTAGTTCGATATGAACACTATATTGAAACGCGTGTAACGTTAAACCACGTTTCATTAAGCAAAGTTCATATCGAACGTGTATCATTCAAAATTTAATCTATGACGGCGACACCGCGACGGTCCAAATAAATTTTATTTGCATAGATTCGATTTATCCTACAATTCCATAAACGTTTTCATAAATTAAAATTCAAAATTATAACTATCAATTACCTAAACGTACCGAATTTTGGCGACTAACCAAAAATATTAAATTTGATTATAACATATTGGAGGGTTCAAATGACTATAATAATTAAAACTAACTGAAATTAACCGACAGCTGATTGAACGACTAACCAAAAGTAACTAAAAGCACCCAAAAAGGGCTAAAACGTATCGGAACAGATTAAAAATATAACTAACTAAACTTCACTAAAATTAATCAAAACCATTTAAATTGGTTATAACGTATCCGGTTCAAATGACTAAAATAAATTGGAACTAACTGAAAGTATGTGTGTGAGTGAATAACTAACCAAAAGTAACTTAAAGCACCAAAATGGGCTATAATGTACCGGAACACATGAAAAATATTAAAGTAAGTTAAAACTAATCCAAATTAATCCAATTTTGGCGACTAACCAACATTAACCAAAAACAGTAAAATTGGCTATAACCTATCGGAATCGGTTCCAATGACTAAAATAAATTTAAACTAATTGAAATTTTCATACCACCGACGTTACTATATACAGTCTTAGAGAAATATGTTTCTAATATTTCTAATGGCTATTTTGTCATACTACGAGTTACCTAGAAGTAAGTGGCCTAACCAGCTCTGGTAATTATCCGGCACCAGATATAATTACTTATATTTGTTTTCACATATTTTGAGGTGAAACTTCTTTACGCACGGTAGGATAAATTGGTTTCATGCGTGATGCTATGTAACGAAAACATGCAACGCTACGTAGTCGAATTAGTAGTGGGGATCGCATGAACCGTGAGCGTGCTTCGAGGCATTTTTTATTAAGATCATTGCTTTCGAGTCCTCACCAGCACTTATGGTCGCCTCGCCAAAAATGTTCAGACCTCTCAATGGTCCCAGTCGCCCTTGAATTCAGTTTAACTATGTTTGTGACCTCTTTATGACTCGACAAGAAAAACTGCGGTATCTTAAAAAATATGGAGTGTATCGCCAAATTTGTTATAGCTATTAAATCGTCTAATATTTTCATACAAAAATTTGGAATAAAAAAAAATAGTTAAATTGGTGGTGGCAGGGGGCGCCACTTTACGGAGAAAATAATGAGGTCACTGCTTATTATGTGTGAGCTATCACGTATACGTCGACTCTGACCTCTTTTACACAAAAAAAAAATCATCAAAGTATTCTTTAATCGATCGTCGCAACAAAGAATTGCCATACGTAACATGTCAAACAGATGGCACTTTATACTTCTTTAGCAGAAATATAGCAAAATATATAATATTTGAAGAGAATTAAAGGAAAAATATTGTGGCATCGAGTGTAAGAGGTCACAATTTTGGAAGCTGTCACAGTACACCCACAGGCACACACAAGAGGTCATAATAATAGCGATACCAACACACACACACACACACTACAGGGACATCTTATGACACTTGACGAGCGGTGTGTGGGCGAAGATGTTGATTTAAACGGTACTTGAATAGCTATGGGTTGTAATTTGGTGGAAACAGATGTCCTGGGCGTGAGTGCCCCAGCGATGCGGTGCACCAGACAAAGAAGTCCTTGTAAGGAGATGGTTCTAGGTGTTTGCAGTTGTACAGCGGACCGGTGCGCTCTTACGGTATGTCGTGACTGTCTGACAGGCGTTGCTGAGAGCGGGATGAGTGGGCCAAATCCTAGGAATACCTGCCTTAAAAATATATGTAAAACAGGGATATCTCGGCTACATGTATGCGGGATTTCAGACTATCCGCATTGGCTTTCTTGGTAAACGTGACTACATGGGTTTTTGCTGCATTGAACTGGACCAAATTTTTATCGCATCAAGTTCGAACTTTCTTCAAATCTTGATTAATTGTTATAATCTGCTCAGGTCTGCGGTGAGTAGTCTCAGTCGCTGGAAAAGGTTTTTCTGACTCAATTGGGAGACAAGGGTACTGTAATCTGCAAAACTGTAAACAGGATTATTGGTTTCGGTGAGCAGGTCATTATTATGGATGAGGAACAGAGTTGGTGAAAGTATTGAGCCCTAAGGCACGCCCGCGTTAATGGTGAATTTGTCTTAGATGTGTCCATTAATTGCAACGTGCAAAGATCGGTTCTTAAGAAAACTGGAAAGTCAGCTGCAGAGGGAAGCTGGCAGTCCGAAGGACGGCAGTTTGTTAAGCAATTCGTCATGCCAAAGTCTGTCGAATGCCTATATCTAACGCAGACGCTCGAGATTCTCCGTAGTTATCAATTGCCCTCCATTTGCCTCCATTTATGAGTGGTCTAGGCCAATGTATCTCCTGTCGATCTCTCTTTGCGAAAGCCGTGTTGATAATTGCTAATTAATCTGTTGGTCTCGAGGTACTTGAGTAGTTGCTGATTGACCACACGTTCCATGACTTTGGAGATTATTGGAAGTAAGACAATTGGACCGATAGTTTGAAGGCGTGGTGTTGTTACCTTTTTTGGAACAGGTTGCACTCGAGCGACTTTCCAAGAAGATGGGTAAATCCTTTTTCGGTAAGACAGACAAAAAAGCATGAAAAAAAATGGTGTTAGTTCGTTGACGCAATTCTTTAACACGATGGCAGGTATTCCGCCCGGTCTTAATGTCTTTGGCGTATTTTACGAATAGCAGGGTGATGAAACTTAACTTCTGTCATGGTATTGGTTATATTCGATATGGTGGGGAGAGCCCTGCCTTGGCGGACATTTAAGGTAGAGTGTGATGAAAGCATTTTGGCGAAAATGTTTGCTTTTTCCTTCGCTGTAGTTGCCGTGACGCCGCGTTCGTCTGTTAAAGGTGGGAGAGGCGTTTTTGTAAAGTTGTTACTTACTGCCTTTCCTGCCGACCAGAAATTCCTGGAGCCACTGGGGCATTGCAAAAGTTTATTCCTGATCCTTTGATTGTGTTTGTCTTTAGTTTCGTCAACCACACGTTTGCATTCGTTTCTCGCTTCTGCAAAATAATTGCGATTTTCAGCGGTATGATTTTGCTGCCAGTACTGGTAGCTTGGTGTTTCCTACCTACAGCTCTTTGGTATCTTCTGTCGAACCAGGGATTTCCTTTTGTCGGTAACTTGATGGAATTTGGGATGTATGCTTCAATTCCTGAGGAGATTACTTGATTAATCTCTTCGTAGCAGACTGGCTGGTCGTTAGTGCCAAAGCAAACGTCGAGCCAAGAAAAATCTAGGTAGAACTTTCTTAGAGCGTCCCAGTTTGCACAATTGTAATGTCAGATTTTACGAGGCAATGGCGGAACTTTCTGTAGGAGTGGCAGCTCACAAACCGTTGTAATAAGTTTGTGGTCAGAGGTACCTAATGGCGTACCAACTGTAATTGTTTACTGGTCAGGATTTGTGGTTTGAACAATATCTAGGAGGGCGGCAAATTCGCTCCTCTCTGGTTCGTCTACAACGTGAAACAAAATCGGTAAGTTTCCATGGAGATTAATAAATTGAAATAGCTGTCAGCTCCTTTAATTTTGACGTTAAGTAAAATTCTTTTTGAATTTGTTGTAACTTATTTTCAAAATTTGTGCTACATCTTTCAATAATGGCTTACACTAATGCCGAGGCTTCCGATATGCTCGCCGTATATTATCAGTGTTTCAAAAATGCTCCTATTGCAGCACGTGAATATGCTGCCAGATATCGTGAACGAAGGCACTATAGCAGAAGAGTATTTCGACGACTTGCAGTACGTTTAAGGGAAACGGGAAGTCTACTACCTATTCCTGTTCCTTCGAGAAGACGTCCGGTAAGGAATGAAGATAACATTATAAACGTTCTTGCATACGTGGAGCGAATCCGAATTTAAGCACAAAGGAAAGTTCTATATACCTAGGAATAAGTCACTCTTCAGTATTCCGAATATTAAAAGACTTTAAACTACATCCTTACCATGGCAAATGCGTCAGCTTCTCTACATTCGTTGTCGGTTTTGTTGCGATGTTTGTGCGAGTTGGTGTTGTGGGTATTGAAATTTCCCAGAACGAGTATTTCTGAATTAGGGTGATTGACCTTGTACAGGAATTAGTGTGTTGTTAGGACTTTTTCCAAGAAAACCCAGGAAAATATTTATGGCTTTTATTCTTATACCTGCAAATGCTAAAAATACAAAAAATAAGTTCATAACCCTACGACAATACGGATAATGAACATTCAGCAATAATGATTTTAATTAATCGTATCTAATAGGTACCTACCTAACACCAGGCGTACACAGTTAACAATTTGGTAAACTATCTTAGTAATCACCACAAGGGCTCTTAACACTTGCGAAGTAGAATCGAAAAAGAACATTTAAGTATATAAAGATATGTAAGTCAGTTATAACAAAAAATACTTATTAGACGCCTGGTACCACTTGGCAAGTATAACCGCAACCTTAATATAAGCGAAAAATATAGTTTTAATATAATAGAAATATGATCAAGATATAGTCGGTTCTGCTACAACCTGTATTGAATCAAAAGTGGTAGCTAGTGTTGTAAAATAGTTATTTATGCAACAAGTGTGTAAAGTGACCCATTTTTTATAAATGGGAATATTGTGCCGTAGGCGAATGCGACAATCCCATGAATAAAAAAGGGTACTTTACACATGAGCACAAAATTTTTTCTACTACTGAAAAATATGTAAAAAAATTAAAATATTACTAAATTATTTTGCGCACTAGTGCGTAAAGTAAAAATAATTTACGCACTAGTGTGTAAAGTAAAAATGAATAAAAACATGTTAATTATTGTTTCAAATGTTAAGATAAGTAATTTTTAGTAATGAAAATTAGAAATAATATGTGTGATTAATTAATAAACATTTATTGTTGATATTTTAATATATTAAGCTAAATTGAATTAATTACATTCTGATAATAGGTACATTTATTTATTTGTGGGAAATATTAATATTGAAAGTACAGTTACCAAAAGTACAATTATTATTAAACGGTAATCCTTCAGTCTTAGAAAGAACGGAATGTGAATTTTCGGAAACTACACCGTTATTGGATATAATATTATTTGGTGTCGATATTAAAGGTAGATAATAGGTAGTATCTGTTTCGTTTTATTCAAAACGAGGCAATGCTGGTCCACAGGTTGAATATTCGGGAACACTTGAACTTGAACAAGATTCTTGATTATTTCCCTTACTTTGGGTTGACGCGATAATCATTTGTTAAAAAAATTTTGATACGTCAACTCTTTTACTAATTGTGTTCTCGACATAACCTTCTGCTACGGAGGAGGATTTCCAGCCTCCGTGCTTTTTGACAGTTAGTAGATCACCGCCAGAATTGGCTAGCATTGTAGCAGATGACCTGTGAAATGAATGTCCGGTATAAAGAGTAGGATTTGGTAAATTTAAGTACTCAGCTATTATAGAAGGCATCTTGCCAAATGTATTGATGCCAACAGGTTGCTTTGTGCACTTATTTCGAATAAATTTTAAAAATAGTCTTGGCGTATTAATACCAGATGGTCCTAATGCAATATCGATCTACGATCTATAAAGAAGGGACTTCAGTTAAAATCAATAACAATGTCTATTCGTCAAGACTTGCTAAATTTACAGAGTACCCGATTACTAAAGTCGCATGCCTTTTCAATTGAGGTATACTTTTCAATTATTTATAGGTCCTTATAGGTCACGGTTTTATAATATAGTATTTTTAAGAGTTATATTGTCGGTAACCCTCAAGTCCACACACATGTGTGCTGCGAAACTCGAGTCTAGATAGGAAATAAGGTTGCAGGTTAGAACCTTACGCACCTATGTGCTTGCAAGAAACTGGTTAAGGTGAGAAACAGAGTCTGCATGTTTAAGGTTTATAATCGCTCGCGTTGTTTATAATTTGTCTTGAATGTTGACATAATATTTTCCAAGTTCAAGTTCAATCTTAGGACAGGGTGAGATTCACTTAGTATAGTTTATGCATTTTAGCAGTTCAACATTTGATTCTACGCTTGATTTATGTGCAATATCATAATTGCATGTTCGGTGGCAATACTCTGTTTATATTTTAGTGTTTGGTCTCATGATTTGTTTTTGTTTATGATGAATCGGAAAAAACAGGGGCAGTTTGATATGGTATGGAAGTAATTGCACTAAATACTGGATATTTTAATTTTCTATAACACGATTGTCATTTTTCTTATCGTACTGTATTTTACATTTTGTGAATAAGTGGGGTTTCATGAAATAACCATTAGGAACTTTCCAAAAATAGATTATTTTTTCCTGCAATTTCAGGAGCGATTCCTCCCTTCTGAAACTGGTCTTTTGTGGACCTTGAAGCAATGAAAAATGGACAAATAGATGACATACTAGCTGAAATTTTGTCAAACGTAAAATCTTTGGCAGATGACTATTAATCATGGGGTGAAGATGAATTTGGCCGAATAATTGACCATGCATTTGAAAACCTTGACGAAAATATGATTGCTGAGGAGGAAAACCTTAGCACGAAAATTTTACTCGAACATCAGGATATTGAAACTGAGAGCCACTTGCCGAGAGGTTACATCTGTACCCAAATTTGCTGGTGCAACTTAGTCTAAAAGTAATTATCATCAGCAATGTGTGATTTATCTGAGAGCGCAAATATAATCGAGGAAAATTGAGCTTCCGGTAGATATTCTTTTGTGTTTATTTTCAGAGGATTTGTTAGTCAGTTGCATTAAATAAATTTGTATACGCTACTCAAAACAAATACTAACAAAGGAAATAAATGTTTTCTAACAACCACATGCGAAGAAATCAAACTGTTTTTGGTGGTGACCCTATTTATGCATGTAACGAAGCTTCGTAGCTTGAAAGATTCTTGGTCCTCATAAGAGAAAATTAGAGATGCCTAATCAGGAAAGTTATTTCTGGTGATAAGTTTTTTTGGTTGCTTAGTAATTTATACTTCCCAAATAATACCCTACAGTCAAAATAGGGAAGTACATTATAATAAACTGTATAAACTGGGATCGCTTTTGACTGTAGTTTCTCAAACGTACATGCAGAGTAAAATCAAATATAAAGGCAGATCATGCGTGAAGCAATATATGTCTGCAAAACCTACCAATCACGGATATAAGTTTTGGGTACGTGCAGATGATTCATGTAAATTCCGAATATATACCTGAAGAAGATTTGGGAACAAGAGTAGTGAGGAGCCTAACATAAAATTTGAAAAACAAAAAACACAGGTTCTTCTCTGGTAGTTATTTTGCTGGTGTTCTTTTCCGATGGGATTCGAATCAAAATGAAATATGTGGAAATCTACGAAGAGGTAAGAAATATTTACCAGATAATTTTGTAAATGCCAAAAAGACTTGTTAGAAGTTAGTATTATTGGCGAATAACGGAAGACACGCGGCTATGCCTAAAATAGAAATTCTTATCTTTCCATTTTAGGAATCTTTATTTTTTAGTAAATAACCATCAAATAACCATAATCCCGATGATGCTGTTACAACTAGCCTAAGCAATAAAGATGACACGATTGAAGAAACTAATTGCCCAAAGCCAGTTGTTGACTTCAATAAATATATGGCCATCGTAGTTAATGACATGCTGACATACTCAAAATTGATCGGAAAATAAAAAGTGGTACCAAGAAATAGTATACCACAGAATAGTTTCGCACTTTTTTGATACTACAGTGGTAAATGCCTATATTTTGTTTCAAAAAAGATGCGGTAGTGCTTTAGTTGATCTGAAGCAGTTTAGGTCAATGGGTTCTCAGGATTGATTGGCGCGAGACATTTTACCCAGGAAAAAAGGCCGGGAATCGGTAGAAGCTATAAATCGTTACAAAAAAGTTCCAATTGAAAGAAAAACTGACACGACTGCCCATATGTCTATACATAGTACATCTAGGCGTTGTACAGGGTGTCCCAAATTCGAGCCTCATCATTGGGATCTCGGAAACTAGAAAAGTACGAGGTCTGTTAAATGAAGGCAAAGTTGCCCAATTTGATGCTGATCAAAATGCCACCTTATAAGTTTGAAAATTCCGAATACTTCCGAAGATTTTTGGAAAAAACCGAATATTCGCGATTTTATTTTTATTTTTTTATGGCTCTATTTGAATAGATATAGCAAAATAAATTTCACATTCTCATTGCTACTTTTTCTGTTCTACAAGATGGTGTTAACAGATTTTCAAACCGACATTTCGTATTTGAGCTGCCATCATTAACTTTGTTTTTTTAAATACGGTCCTGGATTTTTTATTACGGATTTTAAGAGCTTCTAAGGTCTCAAAGCCAATTATGTATCGCACTTTTTCAAAAAATTCATACTAATGGTATTTTCCATAAGAACTCCTGTGTTAGAGTGAGACAGAAAATAGTGGATTTTATTATATCAGTTTTTAAGAGCTTCTGACGTGCCAGAATGAATGATATATCGCACTTTTACTGCAGAATAATTTTAATGGTTTCCTAATAAGATCTTATCAAAAATTTGTTTTCTGTCTCTCTCTAACACATGAGTTCTTATAGAAAATGCCATTAATATGAATTTTTCGAACAAGTGCGATACATAATTGGTTTTAAGACGTTAGAAGCTCTCAAAATCCGCAATAAAAAGTTCAGGGCCGTATTTAAGAAAATAAAGTTGATGATGGCAGATCGAAGACGAAACGTGGGTTTGAAAATCTGATAACACCATCTTGTAGAACAGAAAAAGTAGCAATGAGAATGTGAAATTTATTTTGATATATCTATTTAAATAGAGTCATAAAAAAATAAGAATGAAATCGCGAATATTCGGTTTTTCCCAAAAATCTTCGGAAGTATTCGGAATTTTAAAACTTTTAAGGCGGCATTTTGATCAGCATCAAATTGCGTAACTTTGCCTCCATTTAACCGACCTTGTATCTCTTCTAGTTTGCGAGATCCCAATAATGAGGCTCGAATTTGGGACACCCTGTACAGTTTGTAAAATGAAGGAAGTAGTGGGTTGAAGTATGTGGAGTGTTTATTGTTATAGTGTATATTATTATATTATTTGCGGTGTTGAACTATGTCTAAACGAAAAGAGAAATTGTTTTTTGATTTGCCATAGCGGCGAATAAGCCAATTACCAGTATTGCTGTTACTTTTTAAACAATGCAATGAAAAATACCTTTTTGTACGCCCATGCTATTTCGGATTGTTTACCGTGCTTGGTTTTAGAACGGTAGGTTAAGTTTACTGGTTACTAAGCAAAAACGCGACGGTAAGTAATTTACTTACCGTTCAGCTGAACGGTAAGTAAAATATATATAATTTGTCGAAAAAATGCATCATCTTTAGATGATCCTTTCTTGAAACATCAGTATTTTGTAAAAACTAGACTATTTTTAAAAGATGTTTCGTTTTTTTCTAAATATGCTCTAAAAAACTACCTAAAATTGAACAAAGTATGCCAACAGGAGTTTTTCGTTTAAGGTCTTTCCATGATTGTCTTCAAACCACTTTTTGAAAACTTTATACGTCTTTTCATAACGATTTTTTGATTTCTCCGGAATTATTGAAGAGCACCCTATTTCCCATGCCTCTTCAATATCAGAATTATCGTTCTCAGACTCACTCATACTTCTAAAACACTACTGATATAATAGGTCTGTTCTAGCAGCGATTTCAAACGGTTTCAAACCGTCCGGAGTTTGCGCATAACGATATAAGCGTCGCTTATATGGCTATGCGCAAACTCCGTACGGTTTGAAACCGTTTGAAATCGCTGCTAGAACAAACCTATTAATAGTCACGCGTTTGTCAAATATCGTGACATTAAAAAGTAAAATTACAAACGTATCTATAGTAACAACTTAAGGTTTAGTGGATCTACAGGGCAGAAATAATTATCCAAAACACAATTTTTACCATTTTCAAGATATTTGCTTACTCAATGTCTTTGTGTTTATAATGACCGTACAAAAAATAGTATAAGCATCTCGAACAGTAAGGAGTTTACCGATCTCCTCCAATATTGGCGACTTCGCTTCGCTCAGTCGCCAAACATTGTCGTCGATCGGTAAACTGTCCTTACTGTTCTTGATACTTAATATACTAATACCTACGTTATTAATCAAAAAACTTACCCTAATTTTGTAGTGTTTGTTTACCTGTTATTCCTACTAGCTACCCGATAGAACCACCATTTTTTGAAAAATCTGCTGCCCATAATTTTTTACATATTTGCGGTTAATTGTTTCCTCTTGAACTATAATATAAAACATGATTTTAATTTTTTTAAACGGTAACTTCGAACTCAAAGGGTTAACTGACCATAAGCATATGTTTTTTCCTTAAAAAATGCAGCGCACTTTGGAAAAATCTGTGCGCCATATAAACGATAATCACTTTTTTCAATATTTAACAGAACTCAAGTTTTTTGAAAATAAAAGTATTTTTTACGACAAATTTAAATAAAATACTCCTAGCTTTGAAATTATCAATTATCTCATTAAAACAACTTTTATTTTTGGTGTATAATGTGTAATAATAAACAAAACGCTTCTTGTTTAACAAATTTATGGGATTACAACAATATTGCATCAAGCATGATTTTATCAAAATATTCTGCCTTTTATACCTCGAAATTACCAGGTTATTAACAACTGTTTATTTTATTTTCAGGTAATGAACCTACGTAAATATTATGCCCCTATAAAGACGAGAAGCTAATTTGGTAAGTAATTTCGGCATGTATAGGAGAACTTTTAGTATCATTATACGTTTTCGAAGGCCAGTTAACAGTGAAATATACTAGAGACTTGTACAATAATTGGAGAACAAGCGAAAAAGATCAAGGCTATATTTAAATTAAATCTTTATCATTTTATTACTCCTATAAATTTTGAATTTTCTGCCAAATTGATGAAATGCTTATAATTTTAAGGACAAGACGCAATTTCTGTGTTCCTTTTTTACTGCACTGCTGTTTGCTTAAATTTTTTGTAGTCACAATAATATACCCTTTTTATACGAATCCAAATTAATGTAAGTACTTTATTCCTCAACGAAGGGAATGTCTTAACGATTTCAGCAAACGGTATAACGAGAGGTCAAGTTTCATAAATTCGTTCTAAAGAAAACTTTGGGATTGCTTCAGCCTCGCAAATGTGAGCAAACTTTCGTCAAATGGACAAGGGCAAAATGTTAAGTTTCAAAGAGATGAGTAAGAAATTAATTGAACTGGAAATATAAATTTTCTGTCGGGGCGCATTTTACTCGTTCTGCTTATTTTATAGAAATGGTTGAATATTATTTAGAGTCCTAACTTTTTAAAGCTTAATTTTTAATAATTTTGAGCGCAATAGTATTGCTACGAGGATTTACAGTGATATCAAAATTCCAGGGAAAATAGAAAATGTTAGAATTTATAAAATTAGCTGTATTTCAAAACGATTTTAAAAAGATTATCAAAGTGCTTAAAAAATTTAACAATTCTAACATCTAAATCGGCTTCTTTCGGTATTTTGTGGATATTAGCATCAGCTGAAGAAATCATCAATTTTACTTTATAAATTTGTACCCTATACATTATACTATTCGTATTTTCTTTTTACTTCTTTCAGTTGTATTACTATAACAACTTTAATTAAGCAAAATTGGTTTGAAAATGTTCCTACAGGAAGGAAATTCTGTTCCCCGATCTCATCACATTGCAGCGTTTTGCACATCGCACAAAAGCCTTAAAATTCATGTACCTATTGGGTAGGGTTCAATCTTTTTAGTGATTTTCGAATCATATGAAAATCCGATTTTAATTTCGGCCGTCTTTTTTAACGTTTTCATGGGTTTAATTAAATTTTATTTGCTGCCGATTGTAGTACTTGTGTGATATTGCAGAATCTAAAATAATGGATTGCATATGAAATTAGAATACCATTCATACAAGTACTTGAATAGCAGGTCTCTGAGGAAGCTGTTACTACATTCATTAATCCGTTTTGACCCATTTGAGGTGCAGAGCCTAAATTATTTACATTTAGAACTATATGGCTATCGTGGTGTCCTTGTACAATTGTACAATCTGTTTGTTGTGTTGTTTCCTAATTAGAAAATAAGTATTTTTTTAAATTTCAGCAGGAAATCAATCAGCGCATTTAAAAAGCCAGAAAATAAATAAAATAAATGCAATCCAAACTAACAAATGTCAACTAACACAATTATTGCTTGTGGAGTTCCACAAGGATCCGTTTTGGAGCCAGTTTTATTTCTTATACGTATACATTCTTTATCTAAACGAAAATGGTAGCATGATTTGTTGAAGAAACTATTATTTACTATGAAAATTCTATATTGGAAATTGAATCTAACATTAAAAATTAACTTAGATCTGATAAAAAACACTCTAATTTCAACAAGTCTTCTTATATATTTATTCGTAAAAAACGAACTATCAATGGGACCTATAATATTTATTAAACGAAACAGAAATTTTTCTAGTTTTATAAAGTTTTTAGGTTTATATACTGATGAAAATTTATACTGGGGGAAAAAGGCAGAATATATCCGAAACTTTGTATCTTTTTTGAAGTGGCATTTTTTATACAATTCGCCATTTTAAAAGAATATTTATTACGTATTAGCGCATTCTAATTCTAATTATTTAATGTCTGTCGGGGGTTAACAATTTCCACAGAACTGAAACCACGGCAAAAGGTTTAAAATAAAATTATTAAATGTATTAATAGAGAGAGAACCAACATTAAATTCATGTAAACCTAAACTATATTTTAACATTAATTATTTGTATAAATCAAAAATATCCATATTCATTAATTCTGTAATACTAAAAGTCAAGTGTTCGAATTTTAAATTTAGAAATGTTAATGTATTACTTGCTAACCACAATACAAGACAAGTTTGTAATCTAGAGACGACTCAAATTAAGAGTAACATTGGTAAAAGATGCCTTTTATACGATGGCATTCAAATTTATAACACCTTACCATTACCTTTGAGTTATTGAGGTATTAAAAACAAACTGAATTTAAAGGACATTTAAAGAAACACTTTTTAAAATAGTAATAATGATTTACATTGATTATTCTAATATTACGTATATACACATAACGTCAAAAGTCTTGGATCACCCAAAAATAATTGAGTTATTGTATTTCATTGGATTTTCGTTGCTAGACAAAAAAATTCAAATATTTCTTGAGTAAACAAGATTATAAATATTGACAAATAATGTTTTGTTGATTAGTTAGACATTTTTTTTTAATTCGTCAGTTTTATTCAGTACGCAATTTTTTTTTCTTACTTCAAATGCCAGGACGTGCAATTTCCGTTTTTAACAAGGCATGAATTATTGCTCTTAGTAAAGCTAATATATCGGGCACTTTGAATATTTTAAGACCAACTGTTGTTCGAATCATGCACAGATATGAAGAAAATTTACCCGCCGAAATCGAAATGCCACGGCCTCAGCCTTTAGAGCTCACTTTCAACGTATACTTTTCATCGTTTAATTTGTAACTCCACAATTCGCAGACTACTGCATAGTGCCAATTTACGAGCCAGGAGATTTTTGAGAGTCCCTATTCTATTGCTTCGTCATCGTGCTGCCCGCCACCAGTGGCCGAGAGACTTTAGGTCATTGGAGATAAGTCCTTTTTTCTGATGAAACAAAATTTGGCCTGGTCAGTGATGTCAATCGTCTAAGGTTATGGAGGGAGCCATGGCGTCAGCAGTGACTTAACTTTATGAAGGTAAAATAGTTCAGGAAGCACTTGATGCTGAAGAAATCACCAGGTTAGAATCGCCAGCCAACTCGCCTAAAATAAATCCCATAGAAACGTGCGATTTTGTGTCCAGAGCCATTCACAATTGCAACAACCCTATCGGAACTGCTGACGAATTAGCTGCAGCCGAAGTAGAATAGTGGAACCGAATACCACAACGAGTCATTAATACCTTGATAATTTCTATGCCCAGACGTATTGTTGCAATACTAAGAAGTAGGGGAGGAAACACAGACCTTTAGTTGGCAGAAATTTTATTTTTTGTCATAAGACTCTATGTTTACGTAATGAAGGTAGTTTTAGAAATAAACCGTATTTAACGTTATTTGTCATTTTAACTGTCCCTGTGCATTTCAAATTGTCGTGTAAACCATATTTAAATCTGAACAACAACAACAAACGGTTTCTAAGATTTGTTCTTTTTTTCTTTAAATATATTTATTTAAATAATAGGGGGTCCAAGACTATTGACGTTGTGTGTATTTTAATAAATACATATTTACTTATTATTTTTATTTATGTTTCTTATTATTATTAGTAATGTTTAATGCATTATTGTATTTTTTGTAATAAACTTGAAAGTTAATAGCAATATATAAAGTACAAAACAAAATGTGTTTAGTTAACTGCCCTAGGTATAATATCGATATATCCTGATATTTTTTTTCAAATGCGGCATTATCTCTCATATCCGTGTGATTACCGAAAAGTGATGGACAAGAACGAATTCGAATGCAAAATATATCTTTCAACTATTAGGTATCTATTAGTTTGTGATAAACAAAATAAATTGTTAAATATGTTTCAAAAATAAATGATAATAATAATTTCCTAGTACTGTCGTATATGAGGACCTCTAAACATTTATTGTCAATGAGCCGGCCGGCATCTTAATTGGAAAGAGCAGGAATATTGCTCAAAGTTTCATGTCATTACGAGATCCTTAAAAATCACGATTGCTGTTGAACAAAACAGTGCTTAAAGGTTCAGCTGGGACAAACCCTTGGATTTTCGATCCCTAATGAACTTGTCGCTTTGAAAGTCTAGTGCTCTTTTCTTTGTCCGCCTGACGCGTATAAGGGAGAACTTTTTAGAGGCACTAAAAAAATTATAAAAAGTCATGTTTTTTCATTTATAACATACTAGGTAGTTCGCTCAATTTAATCACGATGAGCGGTGGAATTTTCTGGATGTGATTTAATGATTGCGATCTGAATTCCGTTTCAAACCACTCCATGGAAATGAATGCTGGCAATAAATTATTTTACTAAACTTGCCTTAAATGCATAGAAATCCGCTGAAATGTATTAAAATAATATTGAAAATTATCTCACAAATAAAAAACCTGAAAAATACATACATAATTTAGGCAGTTATGCAATTCCAATTAATTGGTTTGGTTTGAGAGAGAAAATAAAGCATTTAAAAAACATTTAAATTCATAGTATTCTTTAATAAAAGCCTATGCTTACTTAGTTTCCTAAATTATTTGTTAATGTAATATAAGAACACTTTATTCCGTGAATTAATTATGTGTAATTGATACACTTAATTTTCTGAGATATATGCCCAGGATGACATTAGAATTGTTGCTGCGTAACTAGAATGCCAGCAGCTGCTATGCCTAAATATTCCATAATATACCACAATTTCTGACCGACCATCAGTTTAAATTTATGTTGTACTTTCTTATTTGAACTCATTACACTTCTATTTATTTTGAGAGAAAGAAAATATTTAATTTTAAACAACTACAAGAGTTTTTAATCACGTGAATATTTTGTCAACTGCAACCTCAATTCTCTCATCTCTCACTGATAGCAAAATACGTGTACCGGTGACAAATGAATATAATTTAATACTATCACTGAAACATTAATTATTAATATAGAGGTGTCCCACCAACATCAAATTTGTACGAAAATTACTTTATAGTAATGATTTCTAATGATTGACTAGCTTATTGGAAAACTTTGGTGATATCTGTTATGATTACTTGTGTTACTAGAAATCATCAGCGGTTTTCATTTTTAGTTGGTAATCAATTTGAAATTCGGATTTAGGTTCTTGTTTCAAAGAGGTTAGGATAAGAATCGCCTTAAAAGTGCCGTAATCTCATAAGAGTAAATCAAAATTAAGTATGGCTGTGAGTAAAACTCTCATAATCTAATATTTAAATTGAGCCAAAAATAATGTAGGGAAACTGTAGCCAAGCGGCATTCGTTAGCTGTGAAAATTTACATTTTCTTCAGAAAACTGCGACAAATTACATTTTGAGGACTTTTGAAGTGAAAACTTTTTCCGTGCGTTCAGCGCACTTTTTTCTGGGTAGTGAACGAAATTTAGCCGTTAGACGTCAGGTATCAAGCTCGGATAAGTAACGCTCATTTGGGTAAAATCAACTTGAGCAGACTTCAGCCAAGCCAAGATAACGGGATGAGAGAGATAGCCAATGCTTCCCTGCTATCACAACAAAATATAAAATGACGATTAACGTAGTTTTTTATGGCGTATATATTTTTGAAAAAGGGATCATTTTGAGTCGTTCTAGTGCGGAGAAAGTTGGGAGGATCAAACAACGTCTCTACAGTTCGATAGAAAATTTCTATGTGAAAAACTCTCTAAATGATTCTCTGATTCGAAAGTGTCCGGAAATTTTTGAGGGAAAAGTGAAAGCTATGCCGGTCTGTATATTTATGTTTGACAGAAGCATTTTAGTTGGACTGTAACTCAGAGGCAGAGCGTTTGCTTAACACGAGAGAGGCAACAGGATCAAAGAATTTTTTATAAATGAAGAGTGAAGGCTGTGTGCAGGTACGAAATATACTAAATGAAACACACTTTGTATTCCATGCATAAAATTTAATCCAAATTAGCGTAACAGAGCGCTTTCGGCCTGGGCCATCATCAGTGTTACCTGGAAAGTGAGTAAAAGAACCACCCATTAGTGGAGAACAGTAAATACTGTAGAATTTCAGGTTAAAAAATTAAAATAATGCAATTGACATTGTAATGTTAGGATTCTGAATTTGTTAGTTTACCTATAAAAGATGTTAATTAAAAGATGTAAATCAAGATGGAGGATTTTTGTGAATTTTTTTTTTATATTGACAAGCGAAATGAAAAGAAAATGGTGGAAGTTTTTTCACTGACTTCTCAGTGGAACAAAAAGACATATCGAAGGAACAAACAACATCAAACGACAACGGTCACATCAAATTATAAAATTACAAGTCACATTTTTGAAAAGGGTTCACATAATTAAACATTAAACGCTAAACAAAAGTAGACCGAGGTGAGAACCAGACAAACATGTCTCCGTTGACAAGCTTAACAAGCAGACTGAAGACCGCCGACGCAGAGAAGCAATACGTCAAGACTTGGCGGAAATTTCAAACTTTAAAAATGTGATGTGTGAAAAATGAATAAAATGTTAAAGTACCTAATTTCATAAATTATACTTAAATTACAGAAAAAGATTTTTCTTGCCACTGAGCACTGATTGATAAAGTCAATGTTAATTGGTCTGAACCAAATAAGACTCCTTTGAAATTTTTTAAAAAAAGGTAAATTTTTTATTTTTTGGAGTGAAGAAAGAACTTAATTAAGTGGGTTAAAAAGAACTAATTAAGAGAAGATATTAGCCTGGGCTAACTCAGCTCGAAGAATTTAAACAGGAAAGAAAACGAAAGAGCTTAACTAATTAAGAGAAGAGATTAGCCTAAGCTAACTCAACTCGAAGAATTGAAAAGGAAAGAAAAGAAAAGAGCTTAAATAATTAAGAGAGGAGATTAACCTGGGCTAACTCAACTCAATAAAAATAAATCAAATCCTCTTATTAGATAATTGTTAGAAAAGTGTTTTGAGAAAAGGAAAGTACTCATTTAAGTGAAATTTGTTTAAAATATGTAAGCAAAGGGACTTCAATCAAGAAGTCGCCTGTGTAATCATATGTAAGATCTATTGAGATTGACTTGAGTGTTGAGGCAATGGTTGTTACCAAGCAGCTCGCTGTTGATCTGGACATATTCCAGAAAATCCAGCCTATTGAAGTTGAAGTTTTTTGATGAGACGCTATAAAAGATTTTTGCGTTGAAGTGGGGGCTGAAACTGTGGTGATGATTACACAAATGTTCTCCAAAGACAGAGTTATTCCTATTTAGGTGTTCGCTGATGCGAACTCTGAGAGGTCTACAAGTTCTACCTATGTAGGTTCCATCGCAAGAATTGCATGACAACTTATAAATTCCACTCTTTGAGAGAGTGTCTATTCTATCCTTCGTATTATTTAAAAAAGTTTGTAATTTATTTTTATTTTTGTAAGAAACAAAAGAATTACTGGCATAATGGCGAATGGTTTTTGAAATTTGGTCATTAGTTTGAGTATTAAGAAAGGAATGGAAAAGTATTTTTTAGATGAATTGTCTAATAGACTATGAGAAAGTTCCCTTCTAAATTTCTTAATTTTTGTTTTAGTAATTAACTTATCAACCAATCAAAAAATTACACATACATTTTTCAACCTTTTTTAAAAAATTTCAAAGGAGTCTTATTTGGTTCAGACCAATTAACATTGACTTTATCAATTTGTTGAGTCTCATCTGGTTCAGCGGCAAGAAAAATATTTTTCTTTAATTTAAGTATAATTTATAAAATTAGGTACTTTAACATTTTATTCATTTTTCACACATCTCATTTTTAAAGTTTGAAATTTCCGCCAAGTCTTGACGTATTGCTTCTCTGTGTCGGCGGTCTTCAGTCTGCTTGTCAACGGAGACATGTTTGTCGTTCCACGAAAACGTGGTTCCCACCTCGGTCTACTTTTGTTTAGTGTTTAATGTTTAATTATGTGAACCCTTTTAAAAAATGTGACTGGTAATTTTATAATATGATGTGGCCGTTGTCGTTTGATGTTGTTTGTTCCTCTTCGTGGATATGTCTTTTTGTTCCACTGACAAGTGAGTGAAAAAACTTCCACCATTTTCTTTTCATTTCGCTTATTAATATAAGAAAAAAATCACAAAAATCATCTATCTTGATTTACATCTTTTAATTATCATCTTTTATAGGTAAACTAACAAATTCAGAATTCTAACATAACAATGTCAATTGCATTATTTTAATTTCTTAACCTAAAATTCTACAGTATTTACTGTTTTCCACTAATGGGTGGTTCTTTTACTCACTTTCCAGGTAACACTGATGATGGCCCAGGCCGAAAGCGCTCTGTTACACTAATTTTGATCAAATTTTATGCATGGAATACAAAGTGTGTTTCATTTAGTATAAAAGAATTTTTTGTTAAAATTTATTTAGTATTTATTATCACTTTGTTGAAAATTTGTACTCCTCTCATGTGGTTTGAAGCGCACGCCGTATTTTTTTATTTGAATAAGCTTTTCTTTTTTTGGCCAATAGTTGTATTTTTTTAACGACAAGTTGACCAAAACGACGTTAGTTTATTTCATCATAGCTCTTTTCCCAGATATTCCTTCCAAAAAAAAAATTAATTTATAGTCCCAAATGTTTGATACTTGTGTAAAGTTCTAACCATTTTCCTGGTTTTTCGAATAAACATCAACAGCTTAATATTTAAAACAATAAATACATTTAAAAACTTGGAAATACTTTGCATAAGCTCTAGTATACAACTAGGTTATAATTTTATAATTTGTTATTTGCATTAAAGCAACTTTTCAGAATAAAATTTATCACAATTCGGTCAAAAAGAACTCTTTGCAATTTTCAGAAGAATATGTCAATTTGGGTTAATCCTAACTAATCCAACCTAAGTGCTTTAGAACATATCAATAAAGAACGAAATTATGAATTTTTAATTTTTTTTTCGGGTTGGTTTAAAAAGATATCCTGATATGTTTACATTTTCCTTACCAATTTTCATCCTCCATAAGAAGGTTTACTCAAATTTTGAACCCGATGTTCCTTCTTTGGAGCCGTATCATCAAATTCATTTATACAGGCTTGTTTTTTTTCTAATTTTTTGAAAGCTTTTGCGATCACAAAGCTAATGATGTAGCACACTCATCGACTATTTAACAGATTTGAGGACTTCTCATAAAAGATACTGTGTTAAGGTCGATATCGCTCTTATTATAGCTTTTTTTATCGTTTAAGAAGAACTTGCAGTTCATAGTAACTATTTAGTTTTTCATTTTTATCGGCCGTAGAAAAAATAATGCAAGTATACAACTCAAATCATACCGTACGCATTTATACATTCCGTAAATGTATGTGGCACTTCGGTGTTGTTATTGGTCAAACCATTCAAAATTTGAAGCCATATTTAGTTACGGAATGTAATAAATACTTTTGCAGTATAAATATATTCGGCTTCAAAGAGTATGGTAGAAGTTCGGAAAGGATAAGAGGTGTCTTTTAAAGACAAGCGTCTTCAAACATGCGTTTGTAGTTAGTACTGTTAACTTCTGCATGACCCTTCGCTCGCTCCGGGGTGCAATCAAACAAAACTAACCAGAACTAACCCAAACTAACCAAGACTAACCTAAACTAACCTAAACTAACCCTAACTAACCCAAACAAATCTAACCCAAACTAACCAAAACTAACCCAAACTACCCCAAATTAAAAACAAGAAACAAACATAACCTTAAAAAAAATTAAAAAAACGCTTGCCATTGACGGGAATCGAACTCGGAGGCAAACCGAAGCATCGTATCAGAAGCACAGCATCTAACTACTGCCGCCACCAGGCTTGTTAAATATGATCCACTGAATCGCAAAGACATGCTGTTCAATAAACTGTTATTACATTCCGTAAGTGCATATGGCACCGATTTACATTCCGTACACGCATATGGTACTCGAAGTTTGATCGGTTGAAATTTTAAATCCAACCAATGGGATAGTGCTAGGTGCCGTATACATTTACGGAATGTATAAATCATATAAATGCATACCGTACCTTTCAAGGCTCCGCCTCTTCCGTGCGTCTGTCTCAACGACGAAGTAGGCTATTTTTAGGGCGTGGTACCCTGCATGTCATCCTTTCACCTACCCCGAATTTTAGACAACCTACATACATATATATATATATATATATATATTCGACTCTGATATCACCCGTCAAGATTTTGTTCATATGATTTTCAGGTTTGAATTAATGTAGGACATCTTTATGGATGACATTATCTGTAAGGATTCGTGAGTCAGCACGAACCGCCGCACGGAATCAGTTGAAGGAGAGTATTAAAAAATCATGAAACTCCGCGTGTCATACAATTGTATGCAAACAAAGATTCATGAAACTCCACACATCATAAAATTTTATGCGCAAACTCTATATGAATCTATACAGTACTTTATCTTTACCTATTATCATTTTATAAATTATAAAATGTTATTATTTAATTCGCAATAAGGGAATAAACCCATGCGTGCTGAGAGTCGTATACGGATTAATGGGCCTTGTTTGAAGACGTTTTGTGAATCCCCCACTTCAGCTATATCATTTTAACGGTTTCTGGTAATAATTCTTGTCCTACCACCATGAATTTTATACCACCATAAATTCTCAGACACGACATCATCTAGGCTCTCTACAGCTTTATACAGATCTGTATAAAAGCTGTATACAGCTGAGATAGCTTTTTAGACGACTTTCTTCTTCTAGTCCCATATGCATTGCGCACATTGGGGTCACTTGACCAGTTTCCTCATCGTTGCCTTTCGGTCCCTGCTCGTCTGAGTACTTCTTCATTGGTAGTGTGTTCGGTCCACGATATCCTTAACAGCTTGCGAAGGGTCCACATTTCCAAAGCTTCTATGCGATTTGTTGATCTTACTTTAACAGACCACGTTTCGTACAGTAACACAGGTCATACGTAACATTTAACTACTCTAAGTCGCAAATCCAAGGGCAAGTCTCTATGCAGCAACATATTCTTTAGCTTCAAAAATGTTGTTTTGGCCATACCTACTCTGGTTTTGATTTCTTCATCACAATCCCACTTATTATTAATGATAGCACCCAGATACCTGAATCTGGAAACCTCCTCGATCGTTTCTCCGACGACTTTATACTGCCTAAACAATTTTCAGACAGCTTTTATACAGACCTCTACAACACTGTAAACATATCTGTCTAAAGTTGTATACAGATTTCAGAAACCAAGGGCTTAACTAACCTTCGAAAATTTAAGTTATTTGCCATATTCAAAAATGTTATTTAATATATAGTCCAAGTGGTTAAGCATGATGGTTGAGAATTTGTGTTGGTACAAAAATGGTCGAGCATTTATGGTTCTTCCATAAAACTAACATAGCCCACTTGGGCGAGAATTGCTACCATGCTTTTCACCTTGTGAGAATTATCCTACCTCAAGGATAGGAGACGTTGAAACATACGCCATGACTCCTATCTCATATTTAATGGCCATTAGAACTCTCGCCTACGGCTCGTATCGCAATTATCATACTCCATGTCTCAATAGTTCTCATTAAATAGTCATTGTATAATAAACTACGTAATTAATGGCAATAGAGTAATTGAATCTCACTTCTTCGACTTTTTTCGTAGCACTAAAACCTTAGCAATTGAAATTATTATCACCGATATTTTTCGCTTATCAGTACTACCTCTGGGGTGGATGCATTTATAATGTTGATAACCTATCAAAGTGGCTGCTTTTTCAAAATTCTCAGAATATTTTTAACGCTTAATACGTTCAGTATTAATACTATGAATTGATTTTCTTGTGTAATCTTATTGCCTTGTTGGTCATAATTTGATTTATTCTTTAAATGTAATAAGTAATAAGTAGGTGTTGGACATCTCAGCTAAATCGTCTTTTAAAGGAAGTTTTTAATAATTGTTATAAATTTCAGATGTCATCCCAATTTTTATATAACAACTGTTTTCATAATATCTAAATTCATTTATTATGGCTTTTTGTTTAAGGATTAATTTTTAAAATATAATTAAAATTATATTTACTTTAAATTTAACTAAGGTCATTTCAAAAGCTGTTTTTAAGCAAATTAAATATTTCTGTCTTGTATAACATAATAACTTCCCTCTAAGGGAACTAAAAGATAATTCTATCGTTCTCGTTGTTAGAATATAAAACATTCCAGTCGTCAGGACTCTCAATTTAATGAAATCCCGATCACATCATTAATATCCAATTTTAGCAAAGTTAGCATCTACCAAATTAAATTAATTCATACTTGGAGGGAAGACTAAAGCGTTTCAATTAGTTCAGGTTAATTGTAATTGCTGCAGGGCCATCTAACACTGAAATAGATTACCTACCGTAATTTTCTCCAGCTCCATTTCAGTTTTGGTCTATCTCTGGGTGCCGAAAGACTAGCTTTAAACAATAAATTTTCTGCATCTTTAGAATCGAAAAAAGTCAATCATGAAAACTATGCCCTAGCATAAACTGAACGCAAAGTTCTAATTACTGGTACTCTATTAGAATATCAATAATATATTACTAAGTTGTAATGAGGTATAATATAAAAAAGAGAACTCATGAAGTTTAATTAGAAAAAGACTAAATTATTATAGAAATTATCCAGAAATAATCAAAAGGGACGAGGAGAGTTGAACGATAATAAATGCGATCACGATTACTAAATTTGAGAGAGTTATAACTTTTCTTTGAACTTTGAGGGGCTCATTTGTAGAATTTCAGGGAGTTGCAAACACAATCAAGAAGAAATGCCATTAAGAAGATTAAATAATCTGGGAAATGTATTATCCTTGCAATTCGAACTAATTCAAAAATATATACATCAAGATCGAAGAATATTTTTCAAATATACAGGGTGAGTCAACGATTGAAGTAAGTTTGTCCTTTATATTATAGGTAAATTGTGTCAATAAAGTGTGTTTACTATTAAATCCGTTTACTAAGTATGCACATTTTAAAATTATTTACGATTATATAGGTTGCGCCAAAAAGTAGAGCAGCAGAAATTTACATTTTTTTAAATGGGACACCTTGTATATTTTTTGATTTTTGAAATGTACGTGTGATTCTGGAACCTTTTTAATGTAGGTTTGATATTTGTGAAAATAACAGTTTTTGAAATAATGATGCTTTTTATTTAAAAAATCACAATTTCAAGCGTCTTTTTATTATTAAGTATCTTAAGTGTTTTGCTAAAACAACTTTTATACTTGGAAACAAGGAGCAGTAAGATCAAATTTATGCTCTGTCTGAAAAATACCTATTAGATATAGAAGCTACAGGGCAAAATATATATTTAAATTTTATAAAAATTTTAATTTAAAAAAATCGCTTTTTTAAATGGCACACCTTGTATATTTTTATTAAATGATATGAAAAAACCTACACTTTTTTTAAGTATGTCCCATACTTATCTTTGATAGTTTTGGAATTATTTTGATAGTTTTAGTTTATTCATTATCTTAGTGGTATTTCTTGTTAGTAATAGTAGTAGTAATGAAAAAACAAACAGCCATAATACATATTTAATTAGATTAAACACAAGGATACAACCAAGAGTAAAACAAAAAAAAATAAATACCTATAATAAAAGACTTTTGTAATTCCTAAAATAAATGAAAATGTCAATGTTTAAATTTTAATTTAATAGGGAATATAAGAATAGCTAATTATTTCTTCTTAAAATATATTCAGACTGTTGCTGTTGAGTGCATATATTTAATCTTTTTATAAATATAAAATATAAAAACAGTAAGTTTTACAAATATCAAACCTATAATAAAAAAGTTTCATAATTACACGTAAAAATAAAAAATCGAATAATGGGGTCCTATTTTAAAAAATACAAATTTGTGCTCTCCTACTTTTTTGGCACACCCTGTAAATTCGTAAATAATTTTAAAATGTGCACACTTAGTAAATATATATTATGGCAAAACACAAGTTATGGGAACAGACCATCCGACGTAGCACATCTGCACCTGCTGAATCGGCAAGCCAGCTCAGCATCTTTTAACTTATAAATAGAAGTAGATTCGTAATTATTGTTTGTCTTATATTGTCTTTACGGTCTTATACAAGTCTTATATTAGTTCTGTATTGCCTTGCAAAGTGTCTGCATCTTTAGATCTGTATTTTGTCAAGTTAAAGTAATATATAGACCCTGTAGTAGTTGTGAGTTGTTTTTAAAAACGGGCTTAACACGAGAGGCGACATAATTGGCGCAGTCGGTAGGATTCCCGAAAATTGGTGTATCGAACATCGATTTCTTCGTTTCAACGATTAATTGGGAAATTCGAATAACTCAGTCACCGAAGTGTTAAAAGAAGAACCAAGCGACGGGAACGGTTGAGAGCATATCAGCCGCAGGAACAAGCATCGTCCGACCCAAGCAAGGAAGTCTTCACCCCCGCAACCTACTACAGAAGTCCTGGGCGGCAGTCAAAAATCGACTTCTTCCTATAGGCACCTAGCATAGAATAAGTCCTGGGCGGCAGTCAAAAATCGACCACTACCTATAGGCACCCTAGATAAGGATGAAGATAATTTTTATGTAAGTGCAATTTCCATTTACCATTTTCCATTGATTTTAACCAATATATATATTTGATAATATTTATATTTACTGCGGAAATTGACAATCGATAATCTAAGTAATACAATTTAATTTTATTAATTTACAAGTCTTTTATGCTGTTAAAAGACAAGACTACTAATTATTTAATTCACATTTTATGAGCAATATCGAAGATATCGCTATTTTATTAGAAAATCTATTTTTAGAAAAAGATAATACAGTAACGATGGCTACTGATTATAATCTATTAAAGCTCGCAATTGATTCTATTCCACGTTATGATGGTGATCCACATACTTTAAATGTATTTATAAATAATTGCGAATTTGTACATTCTACCTTTAGTACTGATAATAACGAAGTACTAAGAAAATTTATTTTAAGAGCTGTAATTGGGAGATTAACAGGTCGAGCACTTATGCTCATAGGTTCAAGAATCGAACTAGTAACTTGGGAAAGTGTAAAAGAATCCTTAAGATTAAGTTTTGGCGATCAAAAAAATCTAGATTGTTTAATTCAAGATTTAATTAATTTAAGACCATTGAAAGGCGAAAGTCCTTATAATTTTGGCATGCGATGTCAAGATTCCAGATCTTTAATTATTTCAAAATTAAACTCTATGAATATCACTAATGCAGAAAAATGTATAAGGTTAGAAAGCTATGATGATCTTGCTTTAAAAACATTTTTACTTAGTTTACCTCCGCATTTACAAACTAATGTTCGTCTAAGAGACCCGAATAGTCTAGAAAGAGCAATGGGTTTAGTAATTCAAGATGAAAACTTTCTTTTTCTACGAGCGTGCGCAAAGTAGCTACTTTGCGCACGCTACTCAGTGCGCAAAGTAGTACTTTCCCGCACGCTATGCGGGAAAATGTGCGGGAAAGTAAAATTCTCTAAAATCACCAGAGACAAGAAAATGTTCATATATTTTTAGAAACTTTACACTTTTGGACTTTTTATGCAATATAAGAAACCGTTTTAAGTCATAATTATACTCTTTTCCTTAAACGTTTCCGTAATTCGCGATATTGTAACTTAAACCAAAAACCATATATTTTGAAATCCTCGGTATAGCAGTAAAAAATTATGTCAAGCAACAATACTTATAATTGTCAGATTGACAGATTTTAAACAAATCTAGGTGTAAAACGAAGTATCCCAAAAAACATAATACTCAGCGTCGCTAGAAAGCCTTAAGAAAATGGATAGTTCTAATGACCCCAAGATTTACCTGAATGTATCTCGATGTATCCTGACACGTGGAAGAAAAATGTGATTGATCGAATTATTTATGCAACATAAGAAAACCGTTTTAACTCTTAATCATTCCCTTTTCTCTCAAAGCTTCCGTAATACGCGATATTACAACTTAAACCAAAAACCATATCTTTTTAAGTCATGTCAGGTCAACAATAATAGTCATGTAAAGCAACAGGAGGTATAATTGACAGATACTTTTTCTTTTATTTAAATACGGGTCTTTATTATTCTGTGCTTGTTTGGACCGCGCTCGTAGAAAAAATATTGTTCCTAACACTTGCGCAAAGTGACTTCTCCGCACTCGACTGATTGACCGAACTCCGCTTGGCGTCGTTCGGTCAACATCAGTCGCGTGCGGAAAAGTATCACTTTGCGCACTTGTTAGGAAAATAACTATTATTCAACACAACGCGGTAACAATCTTAATATGCAGACTTATAAGCCTTCACAAAAAATTGTTCCAAATAAACCAATGAATAATTCTTCTCATAATAATAATTATAGACCAATGTTTTATTCTACACCAAACCCAATGCCAAATTTTAGACCCTGGAATAATAATAACAACAATAATAATTTCCACCCACCATTAAGACCAACAAATCCAAACTTCTATCAATGGCGTCCAAATCGTCCAAATTATCCAATGTATCCTAATCAAAATAATTTTCGACCTAATCAGTCACAACCTCAATTCATGAGAAACAATTTCCAAAATCCACCATTCAATCCCCAAAAATTTCATGCAAATTATAATCAACAACAAAAGCCGGAGCCTATGGATACCAGTTCAGGTTTTTCAAGAATATCTAATCAAGGCTCAAAATTTACTAACATAAATAAACTAAAATACACAACCACCGAATTATTTACCCAAAGTGTCGATAACACACCTATTGAATTTAAAAATCCATTCGAGTATAATAATCATTATGAAAATAATGAAACCCAAGAATATACTTATCAAGATTATTCTAATGACTCAACATATGACTATGACATCAATAACACTCATTATTATCAAGCACCAGCTGAAAATGTCCCAGCTGACGAGTTCATTGCACAACCTTGTAGTAACGTAACAAATACTTACGATTCAAATTTTCACGAGGCTTGCAATCAGACCAACCTAACGCCCTACTTTTGTCTTTAATCGTTTTGGAATTATATGTATTGGCAATTTTGTCCAATACAAAGTCTAGAGTAAAATCCCTGAAATCCTTCATATATTTTAGGTTTAGCTGGATATGAAATCCTATCGGAGACTAAAATGGGCCACATTTTGAACTCCCAACGTTTTTACAATTCAATAAGCATCCATCCGTGATCCCATGTTATCTAGGTCATCGTCGACCTGTTTAAAACAATTCTGCCTCTGCTATTCCTAATACAACTATGATTAAATATTCGCCTTCACCAACAGTTTTTCAAATCTTCAAGTCAGATCCGCTATATCATATTGTTTACCTTGTCTTCGTTGTTCTTTGAGATTTGTAGTTTTGAAACCAAGGTGTTCAATCCACTGCCAAATTTGGGAAGCCTATAGGGATGTCTCTATTTTTAAGGTCAAACTATGAAGCATTTACAAACTTTTCTGTTTCAAAAGCTTCCTGCACCTTCGCTTTATTCGTCGCCTAAACCGTATCGGTTGCATGACAGTTTGTGTTTTGAAGGGTGGAAAGAATTATTAAGACAATTTGCTCCAAAACTTTTTGGACGGTGTCTTTTGCATCAGCCTATTGTTTTTAATAATATCTCATGGCGGCTGTTTCTTAATAACGATGTTGAAAGTCTAAATTCAGAGTTCGTTTGGAAGTATACTTTGCTATTGCATTGGAGTCATTCAGCTTGTGTCGTACTTCTTTTTATAATCTATTGCCATATAGGGGCTTGGTCTTCATCGGCAATCATTGCGCCTATTTTGGATCCTTCCTAACTGACTCAAAATAGAAGATCTATGCGTTCTTCTATATTTCTGTATTCATGAACACATGGGTTAATATTTTAACTCTTATCTATTTTACACTACAGCGAGATGACTTAAAGGTTACGGTTGCTAACTGCTGCTTTCTTTAGAACTACCTATTTCACTTGATTTCTGTCGATTGACTGATCTTCAAGTTTTAATTCCAAGAACTGCTCAGAAACTGAACCCACAATCAGTTATCATAACTTGAAACTAATTCTTTAAAAAATATATATTTGTGACCACCTTAGCGTATAATTGTTTTCTTTCTTACCCTAATAATAGTCTGAATCTTTAAACTTCTGTACCCTCAAAAGGGTAATTTCAGGGAAGCAGGAAAACGCATGATGGATATACATATCGCGCAGAAATTAAAAAGTATGCCCGAAAAAGTCAGCTGACATAAGTTTCATTTAATGAAAAGATTAAAAATTAAATAAATGTTGCAGGAAAAATATTCTTCTCCTTACTATCTTCTTCGGCTTGATTTGACACAAACTGTGGTATATGAATGGGGATCTCGGAAACCCCAAGAGGTACGGAGAGGTTAGATGTCGGTATTTCGGTGCTCTTTTCAATGCCGTCGACTCCTTTCGGAGATTTCCGGGAAAGAGCGGAATTTAGCTATTTTATTTTTCTCTTCTCTTCTTCACTTTGTTTGACGAGAGTTTTCTTTCTTTTTCGGACCGACCGACATCGTCAAATTTATTTCTCTTAAATACGGACCTGCATTTATTATTAAATGTATAAACTGGTTACAGTCTCTTAAAATCACATATTGCACTTGTTAAAAAAATTCTAAAAGATGCATGAAAATCAAAGTTGTATTTCGGAAGCACATTCGAGGCTCATGGAAGACATCCCCTCTAACGTAATTATGAATATGTGTACCACAGTTTTGGTTTTGGAAGAAAAAGCTCTTCATTTATAGTAGAGAAGTATGCGCACTCCCCGGGAGCAGCATCAGAAATAAGGAAATCATATTAAGGCCAGAGTCCAAAGATCTAATATAAACTGTGGTAGTGCCAGCAATATTGATAAATGGGGAAACCTCTGGATTTTTGCGTGTGGAAACTTTTAGAGATAACATGAAATTCATAAAATGAGTATAAAGAGAAAAGTATGAGAATGCAAATATCGAAACAGTCATTAAAATATATGAGTTGCATCCACTATTTTTTCTATGACTACTAATAATAATAAAAAAAATACTTTAATTGTCAGAATTTACTAAATAACAATGAGCTGTAAAAACTGACACATTTTAAATCTGCCCTGATCTTGACAATTGATATTAACTGAATATTGCTGCGATGTTGCATTTTTATTGGTTATAAATTTGTACATTAATGAAAAATCTATGTATTAATGAATCTCATTAAGTATAGGTCGTAAATGTCTAATTATTTTAGTCAGTGGTATTAGTTTTTCTTTAACTCAAACTAAGTAAATTATTATTAGTAGAAGTTTTTCGCATCCAACACATAAATTAGAAAAGGAGGTTTTTTCAGCTTTTTGGACCGTTTTATTAAATTATTGTTACTAAATGGCCAACGTTTCGGCACTAGCTTGTGCCATCATCAGGGCTGCAATAAGAGAGAAAAAATTGTTTAGTTATCGTGATCGGGCCTGATACATTAAGTATTGATTATTTGTGAAATTAAAAACTAACTAGGTTGTACAGAATTATGAGGTATACCTATAGAACACGTTTGAGTCATTTAATTGATGGGTAAAACATGAAAAAATTGAAATTGAAAAGAAAAAGGAAGTCCGTTAAACAAACTCACCCAGCAACCTAGAGTTGGGCATAAATGAAATGCCTTGTTGAACCCATAGGGATCACAACACGTACACAAAAAAACAATAACAAACATCAACAGCAGTTGCTCAGGTCACGTTCAAGGCTTACTAAATTTAATAAATACAGCAGGTTAGTGAAGGAAAAGATCGATAATATTAGTAGCAGGAGATGGACCGTTCGCAAATTAGGACAATTAAAACGTTTTTATGAGGTTGTTATAGACAATATTTAAATTTTGGGTATCAGTATTTAAATTAACTGTGTATGGGTGTTTTTGTATGTATGCCATTTCCAAAAACTATCTTTTCTTTAAATTAGCCTCCTTCCCCAATATCGTGGTATTTGAAAAATCAAAATTGTGCCCTTCTGAAAAATGGTGAACAGCTAGTCCACTTTTAGGGTTATCAGCATATATAATATTGCAATCTCGTTTGTGTTGAGATAATCTTTTTTGAAGGTGTTGAGTTGTTTGCCCTATATATGTAAATTGGCAATTACTGCATGGCACTTTGTATATTACGTCCCGTTGTTGTAGTAAGGGCACTGGATCTTTGATTCTTGAAAAAAGGCCTCTGACTGTTTTTATATTATAGAAAGCAATTTGGGAATTTGCAGAAGAGAGCTTTTTTGAAAGGCATTCTGATAGTTCCTTAATGTAGGGGATTTTAAAAAACTTTTTGTTTGTTGTAACTGTGAACACATTTATTTGATTTTGAGTTTGATTGGAATTAAAAAAATTATTTATAAGAGAGTTTGGGTAACTGTTCAAAAGTAATGTTTCGCGTAATTGAGTAAGATTCTTTTTCCAAAATTGTTGATCTGAGAGTTTAAATACTTTATGTTTGTATTGTTTTACTATATTAATTTTTTAATGTATAGGATGACAAGATTTATAATTAAGAATTCTGTTTGAACTGCTAGGTTTTTTATACAAGTCGCAGATAATTGCCCCATTGGTATTTATTACCATGATATCTAAAAAGGGAATACAATAGTCTTTTTCAACTTCTAAAGTGAATTGTAGCTTAGGATCTATGCTATTAAAAGTATCTAAAACATAGTCCATTCTGTTGGAGGGGATGGTTGTAAGGGTGTCCTCAACATCTATAAAAAGGAATGGGAGGGGGAAATCTAGAAGGGTGGCCACATGGTTCATGATTAAATTCGCCAATATTGGACTAAGTGGGTCTCCCATTGGTGTACCAAAGCATTGTTTAAAAAAATTTCCTTTGTATATAAAAAAGCTAGCATTAAAAATGAAGTTGACGAGTTGTTTAAATGATTCTTTATCAATGACAGTGTATTGTGAAACAGAAGTCCAAGTAGAGTCAATTATTTGTAAAACCAAGCTTCTGGGTATGTTTGTAAACAATGACTTAACATCCAGTGAAACTAAAGAATAACCTGTTGGAATTGTGTGGTTTTTTAATTTTTCAACCACCTCAAACGAGTTCTTTACATTAAATTTAAATTGAGGAATGAGATTAGAAAGAATGTTATTAAGGAATTTAGACAAATTATAAGCTGGTGAATCTATGCATGAAACTATAGGTCGTAGGGGTCTGTTATTTTTCCCCTACATTAAGGAACTATCAGAATTCCTTTCAAAAAAGCTCTCTTCTGCAAATTCCCAAATTGCTTTCTATAATATAAAATCAGTCAGAGGCCTTTTTTCAAGAATCAAAGATCCAGTGCCCTTACTACAACAACGGGACGTAATGTACAAAGTGCCATGCAGTAATTGCCAATTTACATATATAGGGCAAACAACTCAACACCTTCAAAAAAGATTATCTCAACACAAACGAGACTGCAATATTATATATGCTGATAACCCTAAAAGTGGACTAGCTGTTCACCATTTTTCAGAAGGGCACAATTTTGATTTTTCAAATACCACGATATCGGGGAAGGAGGCTAATTTAAAGAAAAGATTGTTTTTGGAAATGGCATACATCCAAAAACACCCATACACAGTTAATTTAAATACTGATACCCAAAATTTAAATATTGTCTATAACAACCTCATAAAAACGTTTTAATTGTCCTAATTTGCGAACGGTCTGCTACTAATATTATCGATCTTTTCCTTCACTAACCTGCTGTATTCATTAAATTTAGTAAGCCTTGAACGTGACCTGAGCAACTGCTGTCGATGTTTGTTATTGTTTTTTTGTGTACGTGTTGTGATCCCTATGGGTTCAACAAGGCATTTCATTTATGCCCAACTCTAGGTTGCTGGGTGAGTTTGTTTAACGGACTTCCTTTTTCTTTTCAATTTCAGTTTTTTCATGTTTTACCCATCAATTAAATGACTCAAACGTGTTCTATAGGTATACCTCATAATTCCGTACAACCTAGTTAGTTTTTAATTTCACAAATAATCAATACTTAATGTATCAGGCCCGATCACGATAACTAAACAATTTTTTCTCTCTTATTGCAGCCCTGATGATGGCACAAACTAGTGCCGAAACGTTGGCCATTTAGTAACAATAATTTAATAAAACGGTCCAAAAAGCTGAAAAAACCTCCTTTTCTAAATTATTATTGTATCTAAAATAATGAAAATATAACAAATGATGTTTAAAATTAATTAATTTAATACGGACTGTTTATTTCCATTGTCTAATATAATTTGTGAATATCTCTAACTAACGAAGGCACTGCCTACCTTCGTGGGACCCGCACCTACACTTTTCATTGCCCCATTTTCTGTCAGAGCCAGTATGAAAAGTTGGACTAATGACCAATTCCGTGATGAATGTCTCGAACAGGATGGAATTAGGCAGTCCAAGACTTTTAAATGTAGATCTCTGAGAAGCTCAATTACGGAAAGGCATGTTAAATCAACGGTACTTTAACTGGTTAGTTCTATCACTTGCCCAATATCGGGCTTAGCGATGACCCATAATGCAGCTTTTGTGGCCCAAACTAAACTACGGAGAATTTGGTATGCCAGTGTGACATCTTGGTAACAGTAGGCTACAACTCTTGAGAAATGTATACACAAGCTTTAATAGGCATTTCACACCAAATTAACTACTTTCCCTTCAGAGAAGGAATTTGCTTTCAGGCTAGGCTGCCAACTGGGGGGATGACACGATGTGCCTTAGTGAGCATAAATGTCCTCCCTAATACGAACTTGCTCCTAACCCATATTAAAAAAAGTAAAAGACCAAGGCAAGCTTTCGTATTGAAATTACTCAGATTTTTTTTAATTAAAATTTTTAGATTGTCTAATTTTTCATTAACAAAATTCCACTGGTTTCATAATGTTGTTTTCTAATATCGTATTAATATGCTCGCACGTAGTTAAATACTGTAATCCGAATAGTATTAATGCTATGTAATTTCGTGTATAGCACCCTAAAAATTGCTCTATAAAACGTGACATTTTTCCAATTTTGTGGCCGTATTTAAGTGTATCGGTGCAATATGAGATTCCTTAAAGGAAATCTAGATCGATGCAGCATTTCAGGTAATATTACCTATGCGGCAGGGTCTGCTGATCTGAGAAAAATCGAGGCAAAACTGTTCTGCTTGCGTATTTAAAGCTCATATCGGTGCTGTCGATAACACTAAATCTCAATATCGTAAATTTTCTTAAATTAACCAAAGTTGACTGTACATTGAAAATATGTCCAAATTTTTTCACATAAACGAATTTTAAAATTTAGCCTTAAATGCCACTGCCCCATTATTAGAGTGTAATCCTCATTGTTGCAAGCTGTATGGAAAGGTTCCATAACTAACGGAGATTCCAATGAACTTATTTTAAGCTGTTCTTATATAATCAATTTTAAAATTTAATTGTACAACCCTTCAATTTAACAGAATCTTGACTGGTACTTAATGTCCAAATGGTAATGAATTGACAGTAATACAATAGCTCCCTACCTTTCTTCCAGTTAAACTTCGATTGCAATTATCTTAAGCTGGTCTTATATATGCGGATTTTAAAAATATTGTTGATTCAAAAATAGGTTATGAATTATATGCCTGCCAGAACATTTCAGTGTTTGAGTTGTCCAACCAATAATTTTTAGAGAGACGCTAGACGATAATTCATGTTCATCCTTAAGTTTTAAAAAAACAGTCTAATACGATTTTTAAGGACATGACTCAGAAATATTATTTTACTCACCACAATCTTCAGTGTTTGGTTTATCTTGGTTACATAGATTGTTTGAAGAAGTTGTTTAGAAGAGGGAAGTCCCCAGGTCGCCACAATACTTCGTCCATTAGCTGTAGTAGATTTGCTGCTCCCTATTGTTTGATGTTTCTTGACGTCATAGCCTACTTTATGCTGTAAAAACGTCTCTACCACCTTTGACAGACGAACGTGCCATCACAGCGACTACAGCCATGGAAAAAGCAAACTCGCTCGCCAAAATGTTTTCATTGCACTCTACCTTAAACGTCCCTCAAGGCAAGGCTCTCCCCACCATATCGAACATCAACACAACCATGGCAGAAGTTTATTTTCATCACCGTGATATTCGTAAAATCCTCAAAGAACTTGATACCCAAAAGGCATCAGGACCGGACGGAATACCTGCCATCGTGTTAAAGAACAGTGCCAACGAACTAACACCCCTTTTTCCAAACTTTTTTCTACGTCTTGCCGAAAAGGGATTTTCCCATGTTCTGGGAAAGTGGCTCGAGAGCAACCTGTTCCAAAAAAAGGCAAGAAAACTACGCTCTCAAGCTATCGCCCAATTGCCTTGCTACCAATAATCTCCAAAGTCGTGGAACGTGAAGTCAATCAGCAACTACTCAAATACCTTGACACCAACAGATCAATTAGTGATAACCAATACGGCTTTCGCAAAGAGAGATCAGCCAGAGATATATTGACCTATGCCACGCATATATGAAGTAGGGCAATTGAGAACTACGGAGAATCCCGAGCGATTGCGTTGGATATTTCGAAGGCATTCGACAGAGATTGGCAGGATGGATTGCTTAACAAACTGCCTTCCTTTGGACTACTTGCCTCTCTCTGCAGCTAACTTACCAGTTTTCGTAAGAATCGATCTCTGCACATTGCAGTTGATAAACTCATCTCAGACACATTCAACATTAGCGCGAACGAGCCTCAGGGTGCGATATTTTCACCAACTCTGTTTCTCTTCTATATTAATGACCTGCTGAGCGAAACTAATAATCCTGTTTATAATTTTGCAGATGACAGTACCCTTCTCTCCCAATTTAGATCGGAAAGACCTTTACCAGCGATTGAGACATGTCACCGTAGACAGGAACAGATTACAGCAATTAATCAAGATCTGGAGAGGGTTGGAACTTAGGGCGACAGAAATTTGGTCCAGTTCAATGCAGCAAAAACCCAAGCGGTCATGTTTACCAAGAAAGCTAATACGGCGGGCCCTACATCATTATGGCAGGTTCGACCATTCCTTCATTCTCGTCAATCGGCTACTGGGTGTCTCGATCAATAGCAATATGTTCTGGCATGGCCACGTTGCAGTTGCTAACATTGCAAAATCATCCTCGCAGAAGCTTTGTGCGCTAATTCGCAGCAAAAAAACTGTATACATCGCAGCAGCTGCTCTTAATCTACAAAGCGCAATAAGACCGTGCTTAGAATATTGCTCACACATTTGAAGTGCCGCCTCGAAGCACACACTAAAACTGCTCGATCCCATTCAGAAGAGGGCTGTGCCTCTCGTCGGCGACCCGGAGTTGACCCGGGATCTGGATAGTCTGGAATAGCGCATGTGATCGAGACACCTCTGTTTTGCAGATATTTTCACGGCAGATGTTTTCAGGATTTGGTCCGCCTCATCCCCCCTTCCCCAGCAACGCCCTCAGACAGTCACGACAGACGGCAAGACGCACCCGTTCGTTGTACAAGTAGAAACACCTCGAACATGGCTTTACAAGGATTTCTTTCTCTAGCGCACTGAATCGCTGTGAAGCTCACTCCCAGGACATCTGTTTCCCCCAAATTACAACCTACAGCTATTCGAGAACCGTGTCAATCGATATCTTCGCTCACACACCTCCCGTCGAGTGCCATAGGATTTCCCTTTAGTGCGGGTGTCATTGGCATAAAAAAATAATTTGAATTCACATAAAGTCCTTGTCTTCTTTTAGGCCTAAAAATTATCGTGTGTTTTCTAAAATAACCCCCAGTGAGCCCTTAAAATCTCATTATAATATATTTCTTATTTCTTGTGTTTGCGTTTCTACCTTTCATTAAGGTAATTGATTATTCTGATGCGACTTCTAGGTAGCTTTATTTTTGTCGTATAAAACGACTTGTTTTGTGTTTTATACACCATTTAATTTTATCTTTAAACTCTTCTTACATTCATTATCTTTTCTTTTTTCTTATGTTGAACTCATAAGTTTAATAGTAATGGGCAACAACTGGATAGCAGCTCCTGGATAAGTTTTAGCTAATTTTCGCAACATATTGAAATTTTGTGACGTGCTTCTAGGAATTTTATTGACTACGTAATAGATTAAGGCCCATTTAGTATATTGTCGCGTCAGTAAATATTCCTTTACACTTGAATAGTGCTACAAGCCTCATTTGCCATTCTATGGCCTTCTCGTGGTGTTATAAAAAATATATCTTCCAGAAAAATAAAATGATAGCAATTTGCAGCAAATATTTCAGAAGTATCATTTCTTTACAACTCTGGCATGAATTTTGTCGTAAAATCTGTTAAAGGCTCATAAAACTGGCCACTGCAATGGCTTTCTATGCTGTAGTTGGTTTTTCATCAAATAACATGTGTTCATCGGCTACAGATACTAAAATATAATGAACTTATCCCTTAGAAAATGCTTCCGACGTGAAATACTGGTATTATGACTGCAAAAATAACTATCCCTTAAATAAGCAATTTTATATTAAGCTGGGATTGATTTTTTGATTCCTGGATTTGTTTGTGTTTGCTATATTAAGAAATATGTATATTCAGCTCGCATACAAAAGTTTATTGCGTAAAATAAGAGCCGCTGCGCTGGTCACTTTTGAATAACCTAAATAATCCGTGTGATTTTTTAAATATTTATTTGAATCGGGTTTGTTGTAAATATAGTAATATGATATATTTTAAACTGTTCTTTTACATATGGAATTTTTCCTGATCAACTAACAATGGAAGTAAATAAAGTGCTTTTTAAAAGAGGGCTCATGGAAATTCTTCAAGATATTTGAACAATTTTTTTTGTAGTGAGTCTGTTATTTTTTATTCAGGTTTTTAGAAGCAATTAGGACAGTGAAATGCTTACTGTGTATTAGGTATACGATGCATAACTCTCTCTCCTTCTATTTTTAGTTTTTCATTGTATATGCACAAATATTGAAATAACTGTGTTTTGTCAAATTAAAATTCGGAAATCCATAGAATGTCACGATTCAATTTAGTTTTGGTTACTTTAGGGTTAGTTTGCCCCCTCGCTTCGCTCGCTCCGGGGCGCAACCAAACCAAACTAACCCAAACTAATCCAAAACTATCCCAAACTAACCCAAACTAACCCAAATATAAAAAAAGAAACAAACATAGCCTTAAAGAAAATTAAAAACATGGCTTAGCACTGACGGGAATCGTACCAGGACCATTGTATTACAAACACAGCATCTGACCACTGCGCTTCAGGCCGTTGAAAGTAATTCAGTGTACTGTAAATACATGAGTAATTCTACCAATTTTCGACCTTCGGCCAATGCCGAGTCGCGTCGTGAATCCGAACAGTACTCGGATTCCAATTCAATGCGAGATTACGAAATCGAATCGCTTTCGATACTCGGAACCAAATCCGATATCGAGAAATTTGTTATTCCCATCCAACATCGAATTACATTGCGTTTAGGTAGATACCGAAACCCGGAGCATTCGTAGCAAGCATGCGCAGTATTGGGGTTATGTTTTGATTCGTTTATTTTGTTTTAAATAATTGAAATTCAAACAGAGACAAATTCAAAATTCAAACTTTGAATCTTTTGTATTATGCTGCCGATTGTTACTAATCGAATTCGACGGATTAGACGCCATGAAGTAAATAGAGCTCTTATTTTACAAAGACGACAACTTAGGGATAATAGCAATCCATTTGAGCTTCCAGAGGAGCGCTTTATTGAACTATATAGACTAAACAGAGAAGCTGGCAGGTATTTAATTAATAATATATATTCCATTTTAGTAGGAGTCTAAAAAAATTGTCTGCCAAATCTTATAAAGATTTTTGCCGCATTATGTTTTTATGCAACAAGGTCATATCAACGAGACATTGGTTCACCAACATCAATATTTATTAATCCTTTTATAAATAGTATCGACAGTAAAGATGATAGTTTAATTTGGCTCTTGGTTTAAGTATTTTATTAAAAATAGACTATTTTTTAATTTTAGATGTGTAATGCAAGTGACTGTAGCAATTGAGCAAGGGATTGCACCTCAAGAAATTGTGTTTCCCCAAGGACTTGGGGAAGAAAAGAAAAGAAACTTTTATGGAAAAGTTTGGTTTTCCTGGGGTGATAGCCTAGGATGTGTTGATGGAACACATGTTGCCATTTTAAAACCAAGCCAGGATGGGCATAATTTTTGAATCGGAAAAGATACTATTCATTGAATGTTATGATAATCTGTGATGCAGATTTAAAAATATTGAGCATTAACGCTAATTATCCGGGATCTAATTATGACAGCTATATTTGGCGCCAGTCAACAGTCAGAAATTTACTGTTGCAATTGTTTTTGGGAAATCGACTAAGGGTTTCATGGTTATTGGGAGATTCAGGATATATGTTAGAACCAATAGTTGTGACACTTTTTTTAAACCCCACAGAAAACTCACCTGAAGCAAGATATAACTTCCATCCCATACAAGCAAGAAATATAGTTGAAAGATGCATAGGAGTTGTGAAGTGTCAATTTAGAGTACTATTACGGGAGAGAACTGCAAGATATTTCCCAGAAATTGTTGGCTCCTCATAAATTTGCTTGGTTTCGTGATCTTCATTAGTTCTAACTCTTTTCCTTGGGTTTGATGGACTCGGTAAACTTGCTTAGTAATCATGATCTTGGTTTTCATTTAAATGACTTTTAGTTTTAAGGGAGATTTTAATATTATTATTATTAGGTACCTGGGGTTTTCTGGATGGAATTTGTTTTCCCTTATTACATTTTATTAAAGTTGATTGCTGTTGTGTAGCCATAATTGGCAGCTCCTGTTTGGGTTGCTCAAAAGTGGTTGGCTTAACAAACTTTAATAATGACATACTCAGATTATCACTTCCAGTAATTTTTTTGCATGATCCTATGCAACCTATTTAATTTCTTCTACGTGTACATGCTTTAAAGCTTGTACACGTTGCTTGCATACAATCTAATAAAAAATTATTTGATTAAGTTTTATTATGTACTTATTTAATCTAATAATAATTTACCTATTTTACATCCACTGGACTCCAATGGCATTGATGATGTACTTGTACTTCTGGTACATTTTAAAAATATATACTTCTAAAGAATTTGAGTAAAATGTGGAAGAGGAAATTCGGTGCGATATGTGGCCGTTCATGATATCAACCTAGAGGGAAAACTTGCATAAAAATTACCTGCATTTCATGCTCTAACTGGTTGTCATACAACCAGCCAGTTTTCAGGATTAGGAAAAATAAAATGTTGGAAAATTTATCTAAATTATTCCGATTATTTAGCCGGTATTGGGGTCCAGGAATTTTCAGATGTCATGTTCAATAACATAGAGAAATTTATCATAAAATTATTTTCAACAAATCCAAACATTTCGTCTATTAATATTTTAAGGACACTATTGGCCTCTTCATCGCAAATTGAAAAAACTAGCCCTTACAAAAAATAGTTTAAAATTTCACAGTCTGAGAGCACATTATCAAACTAAGGTGTGCTTCAGTTCTTTAGAACCAAATCCCCTATTATCAGAGGTGACAGAATACGGATGGAAATTTGAGGAGGCAGGTGATATCCAAGTATTATCCCCAATTTTAGCAACACTTCCAGCATTTCCTTCCGATGCAAAAGTATTTATTGCATGTGGATGTAAAAAAGGTAAATTATTATTAGATTAAATAAATACATAATAAAACTTAATCAAATAATTTTTATTAGACTGTATGGAAGCAAAGCTTGTACAAGCTTTAAAGCTTGTACACGTAGAAGAAATTAAATAGGTTGCATAGGATCATGCAAAAAAATTACTATTGGCAATATTGAAGTCATTGTGTCTATTCCTGAAGAAGATACAGACAGTGAAGATGAATAGATTTTGTTATTATAAAGATTTTTTTTACATTTTGAGTTTTTCTATTTTGAATAAAAGCTACTCCTTTTTTTAATAGCAGTTGCATTAAGTATATGATTTTTTTTCTACTGCTTTATTTTGCCTAGCAGCCAGCGTATAGGAAAAATAAATTTCAGTATAATCGAAAATGTCTTCATTGACTTTATTCAAATAATAATAGCTATTATTATTATTAGTATTCTAACCCGTAATGTGTAAAACCACTTATTGTATTGTACAATAGGCGAGAGAGAGAGGGAGCTATGAAGAAAAGTGAGATGCGAGACTACTGGGGCAGCGCGAGATCCGACGGTCGCGGCTAGAAGAAAAGTACTTTTTTTACATTTAATTCTATTTGTCCATTACCATTTGAGAAAAAAAATGTATTCTTGCACCTATATATTCTAGATGCTTAAGGCAAACCTTTTGTAATATAAATGTTTTTGATTTGAGCCTTCATTTCGGAGAGAATGCGAGGTGAATACAAAAATGAGTATATTTCAATCAGATTTTGCCCAGGTTCGAGGGGAGATATTTCAATTTTTTGATTTATTTTGCTGTAAGGGCCAACGTAATCTGCATATTTCAAGCAATGATAAAAAATATAATTCGAACAAAAATGTAGATGAATTTTATATGAAAACATTCATAAATTAATATCCTACACGTTCATATAATAATCTTGATTTTTAGGTACCACTGCCCTTTTCCCCGTTCTAATTTTTGACTACCTTCGGATTTTCAATTAATATAATAAAACCTTCATTCTGTGAAAATTTCAGCTTGTAACCCCGAGGTGACCACAAAAATCATTTATAGAAGGCTTTTACTGCGTTGGGCACTCTACTATTATATATATGGAGTTCCACCAAGTATCGGCAAATTCAATTAAATTACTATTTCTATTCTAAGTTGTAATGTAGTAGTTTAAAGTAGTAATTATTCAAATTTTGCTTTTTATATTCCTATATTATGCACACTTCGAATCATTTGCCAGACATGACACCATTTTTTGTGAGGCCCAGTATGTTTTTACCATTCCAGTGAGAATCTTGAGGATTATTATAGAGAAAATATAATATTTTATCTCGCGCAGAGCCATTTTTAAAACGAGTTAAGTAGTGATTTATTGATGTTATTTATCTTTATAAGAGTATTATTTCCTTATAAAAACATACTTAAATTTGGGCAATTCAATACCACATAATATATTATTATGTATACTTACACCAGTAGAGCGTTAAATATCTAGTACCCTATTCAACAACGTAAAGACGCCAAAGCCATTTTAATGGTCTAAAAATCATTTTAAAACAATAATTCTTATTCAATTTAGAGCTTGTTTAGTAAATTACTATTTTGTAAACAAATAACTTCTGACTAATGTCATATTTTACTAATGGCAATAATTTATTGTATTTTGTTCTTTGGAATAAAGAATTTATTGTTAATGCATTAATGATTTTGTCCTAGATTTTAATGGCAATTTGCTTCAGTTTGCCAAAATAAGGTAATTTTGGCCTTAACTGAATTCGTTAGCAACAACGGCTTGTCAAAATATTCCAAATATATTATAAGCTGTATATAGTATTACCACAAAATGGGTAATTTGTGGTATTACTTAATAACTTGGCAAGCAAATTGTCACCATTTAATTTTCCAATAAGTCCAAAGTAATTTGTTCGTATTTTAAAATAACGTTTCCTTGAATACACAATTTTTCAATATGCTCCGTATAAAGCAGAGGATTTATTTTTCATCCCTGACGGATTTGTTCAAAATGTGCAGCCAATACTTACCACACTTCCTTGGCAAGCAATTCTTTTTATATTTTTCGTGGAATCCTAAAATTCCGATTGAAAAATCCTTTTCATGTAAGTATTTTAGTGGTCGGCGGGCAATTCGTATAGGAATTCAATTCAAGAGTGGCCGTGCACACGAAAATGCCGTCTCCACTATGTGAAGTATTTGGAAGATATAATAAATATAATATAGAATATACTCGATACGTATACGAATTATATAGTCATTATTTCACTAAATGAAATTTAAAAGAATTACTGAATATTTTGTCTAATTTTGGTACTGGGCCAAAATGCAAAATTGAACAAAATTGTTATTATTAATAATAAATTTGGCAAAAGCATTTCCTCCGGGAAATATGATTTTGCCAATTATCATTCTCAGTAATATAAAATTATACAGTGGAAAGTTTGAACTTAAGTAAAAACTACTATGATCAACCTTGTTAATGAATCAAAACAATATTTAAACTGGAGAGGCCAAGGGCCGGCATAAAAAGCTGCGCAGCAGCCTACACCGGCAGAATGATTTCCAGTGCAACTACCGAAAGGAAACGCACCCTTGGAAGAGCAAAGCTCTCACCTTAAAATCTTGTCAATGGAAACTAAAGAAAGGGAACGCCCTTCTGACAAGCATTATCTTAAAAAATTAACATCTTTAAAGGTAATGATGCCGCAATGCTAAGTGCTGATTATATTATTAACGTATTAAACTTAAGCTAAATTATTAGAAGTACTTCTGGCAATTTTCCTCTCTGCTGTTCTATTAATTTTCGTGAGAAATAAACCCCGACGAATCCCTAGATATCCTGGTAATACTTACCAGATTCTAAACTCAACTTGAAGTTAATACATATGTCAAGTTGGTTTCTTAACATCTCGAGCATTTATATCCATCTTTCCGTAGCCTACGGTAGGCTACGATCTTTCCCAACTACCTATCTGAGCTACACAACCTGAAAGAGCACGGATCAACAGGATTCCTGTGACAAGTGGTGGAAGCGTGGCTTGCGACTTTCTTTTGTCGTGACACGTGGTGGAGACATGTCGGTCTACGTCAAAAACAATTAAATAATAACTTAAAAATTTAATTTTACAAATTTTTGCTTTTTTCTCCACTTCAATGTACGTTTCGTTGGAAAATAGAGCCGCTTCGGCTTTGGCTGCAGGATGTAAACAACACAAGTGCTAGTTTAGTGACGCTAACGAAGCCGAAAAAACCTAAAGGAAACTGGAAAACGGTCGACTTTTCGAGGAACAAATCTGCCCCCGTTGTTAAGAACGAACAAATATAAAAATGAAAATGGTTAGTAGTAAATGCAAATAACAGTAAAAAGCTCGTGCAATGTGTCAAGCTTTGAATTGACTCTGATAAGATGACACTGTTATCACCGTTGTTTGCATTTATTAACCGTTTTCATTTTTAGCTTTGTTCGTTTTTGATAAGGGGGCTGATTTGTTCCTCGAAACATCGACAGTTTTCCAGTTTCTCTTAGGTTTTTCAGCTTCGCTAGGGTCACTAAGTGTTTCAAATTAAAGTGTTAAAAGTATTCTTTTGGCAATAACTCTGAAACGGATGACGATATCGAAGTGCGGTTTTAACGTTTTTCCTTACAAATTTAATCTACTTTTCGATTATGACATCAAAATTATACCGTATGATTTAAATTTTCGTGACAAAATCAAAAAACTCTTGTTATTGCGAATTGCGCCCTCTAGCAATCTTATTTGAAACTATCGGGTTCCAATGGATACGATATTTGAAAACACTTACATGTCTCTTTCAAGCAAGCTTGAGTTTGCTAAAATCCGATAAGTCGTTTAAAAGATACACTCTTATTAAAATCGGTACGCCAATAAGCCTGAGAGAGAACTTACGCGGAATTTTTCAGATTTTCTAATGATGTTATTAAAGTTATAGCTTAATATGAAAATTTTCGGAGAAATCTTGAATTTTATGATTCACCCTATTAATTGCGCCTCCTTGCGGTGGAATATGAAGCTTAAAATTAATTTCCAGGATTTACTATTGGCCATTTTAGTAATACATTTTTTTTCTGAATTTCCATACCCAGTGGTTTCCGAGATATGGCCGGTGGCCACCCTTAATGAAACACACTGTAAATATATATATATATATATATATATATACAGGGTGCTACAAATTCGTTGGGTATCTCGAAAACCGAAAGAGATACGAGGTCGGTTAAATTGAGGCAAAGTTGCGCAATTTAAGGGTGAATGATATGCCGTCGAGAAATTTAGAAAGTTCCGTCTGCTTCCGGAGATATCCGTAAAAAAACCGAAAATCATCTATTTTATTTTTATTTTTTCCTGCCTTTGTTTGAAGAGATAAAGTAAAATAAATATCACATTCTTATTGCCACTTTTTCTTCTCTACAAGCTGGCCGTATCAAATTTGAAATCCGACGTTTTGCTTTCGGGCCCTCTTCATCAACTTCATTTTTTTAAATACGGACCTGGAATTTTTATCTACTTTTTAAAAAGCCTTTGGTCTTCCAAAACCAACGATGTATCGCACTTGTCAATAAATCAACAAATCTAGATTTTTTCCATAAGAGATAATGTGTTAGACAGAGATGGGGCGATCTTTTCTAACCCGATTTCACTTATGACAATATTTGTTACCACTATCGGACAAGTGTGATACATCGTTGGTTTTGGGAGACCAAAGGCTTTTTAAAAATTAGATAAAAAATCCAGGTCCGTATTTAAAAAATTTAAGTTGATGAAGGGGGCCCGAGAGCGAAACGTCAGATTTAAAATTTGATACCGCCAGCTTGTAGAGGAGAAAAAGTGGCAATAAGAATGTGACATTTATCTTTCCAAACAAAGGCAGGAAAAAATAAAAATAAAATAGATGATTCTCGGTTTTTTACGGATATCTCCGGAAGTAGGCGGAATTTTCTAAATTTCTCGATGGCATGTCAATCACCCTTAAGTCGCGCAACTTTGCCCCAATTTAACCGACCTCGTATCTCTTACGGTTTTCGAGATACCCATACAAAGAAACGAATTTGTAGCACCCTGTATATATATACATAGATGGGGAGGGTAGTCTTGACCGACTTGTTGAATAAAACGATTGTTAATTCTTGGGGTAACGGTCTAGGGCTGAATTGAAACTCGTTTTCTACAAACGCCAAGCTTTCGGAAATTTATTGTTTCCTTTTTCAAGGCTACAATTACAAAGCAGAATATTACACTTCTAGGAGTTATAGTTACATAAGAAGGTTTTTAATTAAATTACAATTGTATCATTATGATACTTACGTGCAAAGTGAGTTTACAATGGTTCCTTTACATAGTAACATGAAAAACAGGAAAAACAGTACGTGTACACCGGATCATAGTCTTATTACCTACATTTTTAATCTTAAATTATAACGATTAGCAGTTAATATGCTTTCACATGGCTGTAATTTTTAAACTACGAGAAGGAAACGAACAAAGGAACATTCATGGTTTTTTTTGAATCTAAAGGTTTTTGCCACCTTATGAGAAGCGCCATCTATTCCTATGGCGGTAGATTTGAATCACACTGCTTGCAGGTAGGTTGATGTTGTACTCATGTTTCAAATATAATACTTTATGTTATTTTATAATTTATTATTAATTAATTGATCTAATGCAGAGAAAGGTGATATTTAGGTTGTGTCCACGTTGTTTGGTGGATGCTTAAGTGAAAGAAACGTTATTTGAAATATTAGAGTCACTGTTCTCAGCATTTTCATTTTTGTTAGCACATATTAGTATATAGGAGTAAATCACACTGAGATTATCAACGTCTTTTCTTTTATTGATGCTATTGTTATCTGAGTGGATTTCCACCATTTCTAAGAACTGCCTTTTCGTTGAGTGATTCTCAGTGCAAATCACCTCTACATTTGCGTAATCTATGTCATGATTTGTCTCAATTACATGTTCTGAAAGAGCACACGTTCTTTTTTGTAATCTGCAGTCACTTTTATGTCTAGTAATTCTATCTTTTGATACAGTGGATGTTTGTCCTATATAGTTCTCCTCACAATTAATACATTTAATCTTATACACTACACCTGCTCTCTTAAGTGCCTCATCTGAGTCTTTTAGCCTGGAAAAAGTATTCCCAATTTTCATGGTATGTTTTCCACAAATTTTAACATTAACTTGTTGCGTGAGTATTTTTTCAATTTTATGTGTAACCTCTTTAACATATGGTATAGAAAAATAATATTTAGGTTGATTGGCTGTAAGAAAAGCTGAAATGTCAGGAGAGAGAGCTAAATTATAATGGTTGTTATTGTCTTGATCAGATGGTGACCGCTCATTAATTTCCTCAAGTTGAGAATTATGATTTTGTGTACCAATAGAATTGTGCAAGAATTTTTTTAAGAACCATTCAGGATATGAGTTATTCTTTAAAATGAGATGAAGTTTTTTTAGATTCTCCTCAATGCGTGTTCGGTGGCAAATCTTACGGATTCTGTTTCCCAGTCCCATTATTAGATTTATTTTCATTTTTTGAGTGTGGTAAGAATGGAAGTTTATATACCTTCCTGAGTACGTAGGTTTCGTGTCCCAATCCGTTATAATGACATTATTGTCTGTTCTGATTAATTTAGTGTCCAAAAATGGAACACTATTATTTTGTTCACATTCCATGGTGAACTGAATGTGACAATTATAACTGTTGAAGATTCTCAGTATCTCTTCTGTACTGTTCTTCGGTACCGAAGTGATTATGTCATCAACAAATTTTTTTAGAAATGGTAATTCGAAACCTAGTTTAGGAATGGATTCCTCTAATAAGTCATCCATCACATACTGGGAAGCTATGGGTGAGAGCGTGGCTCCCATTGGAGTACCAAGAATTTGCTTGTAGTATCTACCATCAAACCTGCAGTAAGTTGAATCGAAAACAAATTTAATGATTTCTAAAAA
>MU182108.1:391712-425829 GCA_016904865.1 Pissodes strobi | reverse complement strand
GTGTTCCACCGAGGAAGCCAAACAACATCCCTCTACACTACTCTTCACTTAGCATACTTTTAGTATTTTACTCTTTTATATATATATATATATAAATTGATAAATGGCTGTATTCTTTAAATAAATGGAAAGTTTAGCAGGGTTGCAGCAAAATTTTTTCTTTATTAGTTTATCAGGGCTTGTAAGAAAACTCTTGTTACTTCGTGACAGCTTTCGGAATCTATTTAATTCCTTCCTCAGTCACTCTACAATGGTGTACTGGTTAGTAAAAAGTTTTGCATACAAAATGACTTCATTTAGTTTCTCACAATCAGTCAAACAATAAACAACTTTGGCCGAAAACTAAGGACGAAACACTCAAAACGGGTATAATGTTTCCAATCTCGGTGAAAACCGCCATAAATCTCGATTAACGGTACAAAAAGAGTCGATGTCTAGAAAAATATTGAGATAATCTAGATTAAGCTTTAATCCCGATTAAAACACGACGGCACATCTAGCGATTATTAGATTATAGACAGATAAACCTCAAAACGAATGCCGCTGTGGCTGTTACCCACATTATTATTATTCAAATTTGAGGCAAAAGCTGTTACTGAAGTCAAATTTCACTTAACTCCAATAATATTGTGACACTGTATAAATATAATTACCATTCAACCCTTCAAAGCCGCAGTTTCATAATTTTATTTATTCAATTTGTTTTTTAATTTTACACTTTTTAATGGTTCCTTTTAAGGCAATTTTATTGTTTTTTTGGGTGAAATAACCCTTACAATTTTCAAAAAGCACTGTTACTCTATGCTAACACCAGGACTTGTGTGTGATATCAAAACTCTCGTAATTAAAAAAAGGCCCTAAGCCACTTTATTACGAATCCATATAACACAACAAAATTTTACTTTTAGTATGAAAAATATTAAAACATGGAATGCAAATCTCGATATCACATATTTGACACACGATACGAATGAGGAAAAGCAGACTTCCCCGAACAATTTCGTTTTTTTTTCTAGTATTGCACACATTAAATGATTTAGTTAGTCAATTCTATAATCATCTGGAATGCGATTGAGGGTTACAGTGGATTTAGAATTAGAAAGCCGTTGTACGAGTTCGACAGGAACGGTGCTGATTTTGAGCTATTCACGTGGGAATTCTAGTTGCGGCATTTTCCCTCCAGCCTTTTTGTTTATTTACCAAGCGTTTTTTATTGCAGCATCAATATACCAAATGAGTTCTGTTATACCCATGTTGAAACCATATTGGCCTATAATATGTGGCCGGGAAACCACAATAACTTTAGGTTGCGCTTGACGTTAGATATCGGCTGAACACAATACAGAGCCCATACGAAATTAATTAAATAAAATACGAAGTATGATAACACTAATTATTTAATGGGATACTCTTTTAATTATCGAATACTACAGCAATAAATGTTTCCCCATCTACAGGCACTCTACGTCTCATCATTTAAATTAAACTTACTATCTAACTTGAGCACTGAATTGTTTTACTGAAATACTCATGAATTTCTTGCCAACAGGCAACGTTAAATGTTTCGAATATACAAGTAATCTACACATTAGGCCTTAAAACTAAACTCACTGGCTAACGCCACTTTTCCTCGACGGCTGACGAATTTCCAACAACGTTACATTACACTACTTTTTTAACCGACGACATTTACTTATTTACTTAGTTATTTCCACGAGCCCTTAAACTGAAAGGCACTACTTTCGGTTTGGTCACAACTAAGACCATATTATCGACTAGAAAATTAAAATTTTGAATTTTTAAACTTTTTAATTGAATTTTGGCATAGCGCCCCGCTACAACTGATATTTCTTAGAAAATTTGGGATTTGGCCATAAGGACCTACTGCAACTGGATTTGAGAATAAGACTGCTTTCAGTTGCTACTGAAATTTTCTTTTATACTCTTTTCAAGGCGTGTTTTTCTCCCAGAACTATCTGGAATTTTGCCTGCGGCAATTAAAACATCGTCGATGACGCAAGACGCTTATTTTTCGCCGAAAACGGCTATTCGCGTTTGAACTGGGTTTTTTCCACTCTGGACCAAATAGGGTCATTCAAATTGTTTTCCAAGGCAAAGTTTCAAAGTCCGCTCGAGGTCTTCGACTTTGGTGACGAATATTACTTGCAACACCTATTGACCAATGGATTTCTTTTTATCAAGGTTTTTCGGGGGAATCTGCATGAAATGCTTAACTAAGTGGGGACTAGTCTGCGCTTAAAACAGAGTCTAGTGAACATTGAATTTCCTGCCGATTATTGGGATTATAGTCCAAGGATAAGTGACTTTTCTAATATTGGCATATGCTTGGATGATGACTATTGTGCTCATTTACTTCAACTCCCTAATTCAGATGTTGAAAATCTTGAGACGCGATTCGGGCCTTACTCAACAGTTCCATTTTCAATTTATGATTTAACAAAATAAAATTATTATTTTATTTGATCGTTCTCTGTTGGCGATTTAATTCGAAATGAATTTACTTTAATTTGTTTTGAAACAATTCAAAATTAAAGCATTTTTCGAAGCAAATTTATCTAATTCCGGGCTGGCCCTCGGTTCACACAGTTGCCATACGGTAACGCCAGGCTTTGAAGGGTTAATAAGTAAATTCCTTACATTTTATGCAATTTATAACATCAGAAGCTTTCCCTTTTTAAGTTACATGTTTTAGTACGAACATTTCAACTTCAACAGAATGTCTAAAAAAATACGTGATCTATATCCTATCGATACATCAAGTCTATCAATCGGCTAACTATACACTATCCTCTAAGATGTACAGTTCACTTGAATTGTAAATATCCTTTTAGCATACAAAACAAAGGCCGCTACCGCCATTTGAGATCGAGCCACAGAGCAAATTTCCGAACGAGAACAATACCCTAAATTCCTAAATGGAACAACGTGCTTGCTTTCCGGGCTAATTATTCCTTGAAAATTAGCGACAGCTCGAGCGAAAACTTTTGCAGTAAATTAAAGAAACCTCTTGTTCGGAACAGATTTAGTAAGAATATTCGATAGGTTTTCTACTGTAAATTTTTCGGAGAATAATTGGTTAGTTAGTTCATTTTGATTCGATTATTGTGTTGGAGAAGAGTAATTTTGAGACTTACACTTCAAAAGATGAATGAATAGGCACTTACTGAAAGGGCTTGATCAAAATTTGCTAGATTCAAAAGAAGAGGCTTTTTCATGTTTATTGCCATAAGATTAACTGTATTGAGTTTTTAAATCGCCACTTAAGGAAAAATTGATCAAGATAACAAGATAGCTGAAAGAATGCTTCGTATGTTATTTGATTAAGAGACCAATATTTTCTTCAATTTCACTTTAAAGTAGTTTCAATATTTCACGTCTGGATTCGTTAGTCATTCAGTATAATATAACATTTAAGGAGATAAATCTACTTGTCTCCTTTGCTATCTACCGTGGATCATTCACTGCTGAATATGGGCTTTTTTAGATATATAATTTGTACTGGCTGATAAAATCAACCAAACTTATTACTGACTTCTCTCCTGGCCTCTAATGTGTATGATTTTGTGACAATTTGGTGTAAATCGCTTGTGAACAGTCCTAACCAACTCCATTTTAGGACGCTTTAATATTTGTTGTTCTTGTCTTAAGTCTTGTTTATGACTCTCGTAATAAAATCTTCAGCACTGTAGTGCTTTGCGCTACTCCTAACCACTCTTAAAAAATTGGTGTGTGCTTAAGACCGCACGACAGAAGTGAAAACTTCAACAAGCGAGATCATCGTTTGTCAGAATTCCGATGCAAGCCTTTGTTGCAGAGACACGGGCGAAAAACGGTTTCCCCCCAAAACCCCCCTAAATTAGAGCCTCGGTCTCCCCCGTATAGTCTATGGTAGCCCTCCATGGGGCGCACCTACGCATAAACATTTCGACCCCGTACCTCTTCCCTAATTATTTTTCCTTCTCCCCCCTCCACTGGCCAAACGGAGGGAGGGGTCCCGTTTTCGTCCAGGATCTTCTTTTTACCCCGGCTACACCCCTGAAAATTTCAGCCCTCTACATACGGGAACATACCAGTAGAAGGAGCGTGTCGTTACATATCCGAGCCTGACGCGTGACGGCTCGGTCTCATTCAACACCCACAAAAAAAAACGCAAAACGCGCCTAAAGAAGTTTTCACTTCAAAAATGTATTTAAGTTAAAGCCATTCTTTCGAGTCCATAAGTGAGGTTTTCTAACCAGCGAGCGGGTAAATTGCAGGTGTTTAACACTATAATCTTCAGGAGATTTCTTGGTACATTGGAAAGAGGTTTAACTTTACGAAAGAAACCGAAGACTATAAATAAGATTTGTATGTTCGTCTTTTTTTTTCTCCGTAGCAATCTTAAAACCCAGTTACATGTAGTATCTTACGCCTTCTAGTGGATTTCCACAGATCACAGGTTTGCTCATCTTTACTTTCACTTCCTGTTTGGTTACTGACTTGTTTGGTTTAGCTCCTGTAAATTTTCTTTCAGTCCGGTAGCATAGATAACTAAAACTATAACGAATGTACAGCTCAACTGAGTCATATTTAGATAAGTTCTCGACAAGAATACTCAACAAGTTCTTGAAACAAGTCCAAGATTCTACACGAGGTTTATGATATCTGATTTAGTTTCTTCATAGTAACGCTGTGGCACAGTTACTGACGCCCTCTAGTGAATTTATATCTTTTATATTAACCTACATTCTACTACTATCTTGGTAAATTACTTTTTTGTAACGCCTGCAACGATTTTAAAAGTTTGCCAGTATCAGGTGAGATCATGTCAGCTAAAAACGCAACTGAGTCTGTCATAGGTCCCATCGATTATATGGATCCTTTCTCTTTGAAAGAAGCTCGAGACAGTCTTATTCTACGTGACAACTATGACGTTTTATTTGCTTTCTCCATAGAAATATTATTAAGATACATCTTTGCCCCAGCTTTTACTACATACTGGTTAATTCCTGTAAAATGTCTTTTAGTCCATCAATATATCGAAACTATGTTAGCTTCGAATGGGTTTCAACGATTCGTATGGGCTCTTTTTCCGAAAGAAGCCCAAGACATGTTGAGATCTGCAATATTACAGTTTATCCCTCGTATGATTCAGATATAGTTGCTGGTGTCATCTAGTCAATTAACTTCCACTGCAAGTTTGTCTATTATTTTTTTCTTGTTGAGGATCATCTTTAGTTCAACTTTTACAGCTACATGTTAGTTCGTTAAGATTAGAGGATAGTAGAACTATAGGTGTCGGATGTAACGCGAAATTAAATTGCAAAACTTTATATGCCATTTCCCTTCCGAAAGTCTCCAAGTACAGCGTGTTCTTAACTGAGATTGATCAAGTTTGATTTTCTTTTTCTAATGTAATTGTGTAACTCAGGTATAGATATGTAGTTACTGACGTCCTCTACTAAATTTCCATCCACGTTCACTTTCTTATTTCATGTTCATGTTAAGGTCTATCTATCGTCCAACTTGGTTAAGCTCCTATAAAGTGTATTTCAATAATTGCAAACCGCAACTGAATGGGAGCTATTCCATCCATTTGTGTGGTCTTTTCTGTCGAAAGACGCGCAAGACAGGCTTACCGGAGACTCTATGAAAAAGTTGCAACTCAAGTTTATACATTTTACTGAAGTCTCCTAATGAATTTTCATCAATACTAACTCCCACTGATCATTACTTTTGTTTTGTTGAGGTTCATGCTTTGTTGGGGTTCAGCTCAACTGTTCAACGTCAGAAGATATCAAAACTGTGTTTGCTATGAATGCACGAGTACAGGTTTTATCGATTTGTTTGCTCTTTTATTCTTATTTAATGACATTAAAATGCAAGGCCTATTTTCAATTGAGCTGTGTGCTAGGCCCTAGCAAATTATTGGGCCTTAAATAACTTCATCCACTTGATACGTATAAAGTTCTAAATTAACTTTTCTATTATAAATTTTCATTCATTTTAATAAAAATATGAGTTTTTAGAAAGACTAGAAAAAGGAAATAAAATTAAAACGTTGGTTGCAGAAATAGCCAAATTGGGGGGATGTATCCTTCAATTTGAATTGGTTTGGCCTTCAGATCGTTATTCATCTGTACTGGAGTAGTACCTTTTCGATAGGTAACACCGCCCAACAAAATTATAAAAAAAATTGTTGCCAAGTATTTTTAAACGAATTTAAGGTAATTCAGGTCTGCTCAATAAAAAAATAAAAGCATTTTTTCCAAATTGGCTCTAGTTTTTCAAATAGTGAATACCATCCATTCTTAAGAAATTTAGCCATTACATAATAGGTCTGTTCTAGCAGCGATTTCAAACGGTTTCAAACCGTCCGGAGTTTGCGCATAACGATATAAGCGTCGCTTATATGGCTATGCGCAAACTCCGTACGGTTTGGAACCGTTTGAAATCGCTGCTAGAACAAACCTAATATATCACATTGCCTGATTTTCCGCTGTCAGAAGTAGAAGAAATTGAGAACTAGATCTTTAGTAGTAGCAGTGGAAGTGAATATGAGGAAATGCCTTCAACACCTCGGCAGTTCTTCCCAGAAGAACTGAATGGCCTGATACGTTACCTGGCTCTATCAATACAAACATCTGAAGGTCTAGCATCCAGGTTAAAAGAGAAAAACTATAATTTATAGATACTAGAGGTGGAATTTGTTCCTTACTTTTGCCAAGATGAAGAACTTGTTTATTATAACAACATTCTCGGACTTTTCCTTCAAATGGACATGCAGTTTGTCCCAGGTAATTGGCGAATATTCATAGAGAGTTCCGATGGAAGTTTATAGTGTGTTTTGGCAATGTCAACCGCTATGCTTCGTTTCCTATCGCCCACTTAACAAAACTTATGAAAACATTTAGTTAGTATTGCAGAAACTCTGCTATAATAAGCATCAGTTTTCTATTTATGTGGATCTGAAAATGGTGAACTTCTTGCTTGGGCAGTAAAGTGGCCATACCAAATACCCTTGCTTTATTTGCTTGTGAGATAGTAGGGCTAAGCAAGATCATTGGAATAGGATTAGTTAGCCAATAAGACAAAACATGGCTGTAGGATCAGCGAATGTCATAAACCAACCATTAGTGGACTGGGAAAAAATTGTTCTCTTACCGCTTCATATCAAGTTAGAACTAATGAAACAATTTGTTAAGGCTTTGAACAACGAAGACGATTCCTTCAAATACATTAATTTGTTTATCGTTTTCTAGGCTAAGTATTGAAAGCGAATCAATGGTCGTCAAACTTGGGTAACCACAAAGCGAACGGTTATGGCGAACTGGTGCAACAGATGTTAATGAATTTTGAAAACTAATATGAGCATAAAGTACACTTTCTTCACAGCCACTTTGATATATTTCCCGAACATCTTGGGGACTTAAGTGAGAAACAAGAGAAAAGATTCCACCAGGATGTAAGGGTGATGGAAGAAATATATCAGGGCAGATAGGACCAATCATATGATGACAGACTATTGCTGAAGCCTTCAACGTGATGTTCCTGACAACTCACATAATAGAAAATCATATAAACAGCGCTTTTTCCCTACGAGTTTTTTTCCAAGTTAGATATATTTCCTTGTTATTATACCGAATAAAACATACTTATGGGTTTTATTGGTTTTGCTTGTATATATTTCGAAAACATTGTCACTTTTGCTGAAACTTGCTCCACTGCTCTATTAATTTTGACTTTTTTTTCTTTGTTTTATAATAATTCGCTAATTATCTCTAAAAATAGAGCCATTCCAGCAAAATGGACTTCATATTCGTAATCAGCACCACAAAATTAACCATAAATCACTCATATCTTGATGGCAATACTATTAGTGTTGACCAGTGTAATGAATTACAGAGCAAATACATACCGATGTTAAATTAAAATATTTGATAAAATAAATCGTGGTACCTGTGCGAGGAAGAGCTAAATTGTGATAATGTAATTTTTAATGGGCTGTATTTTGAGTTAGGTTAAAATTTTTCATAATTTGAAAATTGGCAATATTGACAAAATCAAACGCCAATATGTTTCTTATAATGTGTTTTGAGCATATTATCCAACAGTACTGGAGTAGTAGCTTCTCGATAGATAATGATTTACAGAACAAATACATACCGATGTTAAACTGAAACATTTCATTAAAAAAAAATCATGATTCTTGTGCGAGAAAGAGCTAAATTATGATAATATAATTTTTAGTGCACTGTATTTCGAGTTAGAAAACTATTTTTATAATTTAAAAATGTGCAAATCAAACAAAATCAACGCCAATATGTATCTTATAATACGTTTTGAGCATAATATCCAATAGTACTGGTTAGTCTGAACTCCAAAATAAATATTTTTTTTTTAGTATATCAAATAATTAATGATAATAATTGATGACCACCAAGGTAATAAGGTAGGATATTATTTATGCTCATAAGACAGCCATTTATGCTCATAAGAGAGCGTCCGCCCATCACCCGAAAGGCACCATCTAGATATTCTAGATTCACAACAGGGTTAAATTTTCGGAGGTAATTTGGAATTAGCTCATCACTGATAATTATTTTTTTTTTAATGAACTCAAAATACAGCCTATTACAAATTATATTCTCAAAACTTAGCTCTTTCTCGTACAATTTAAATTAATTTGGGTTAGTTAATATTTTCATTAATTTTGATAATTTTTTTCTCTCACAATTAATTTGAACACGAGGTTCTCTCTCAGAATATGCGTTATTTAATTTTTCTTGAGACTTAGGCAGAGACCTATAAATTCTAACCATTCAAAATTATATTCAAATCAAACAAGGAGCAATTAAGTGTTATCGTCAGATACAGAATGACGGGGAGATTCATTAGATAATAGTTTTTATTCCTTTGAACAGAGTACTTTTCGCATCAACGTAAACTGTAATGTCGAAGAAAAAGCTGTTTTGGAAACTGTATTCGTTAAATTGATGCAAAGAAAAGGTGAAATAATAGAGCTTGCATCAAATACAGGTTGATGACACTCCTGATCTTTATATGCATACAAGTTATCTAAAGTATATAATATTTTGACGCTAATGTTGTATAGACGGTACATAAAATTGTTTTTAATTATCTGCCATCCATAAAGAGGGGTAGGTAATTAACTTTTTAATTAGCCAATTTAATAAACTGCTTTTCCGTAGGTTGCTGTAATATTATCCATAGGTTTAAATTAAAACATAAATTTCAAAGGCAGGATGACATTTACTTCGGCAATAACACAGGATATATTTTACATAATCCATGGAAAGTAAAGCAAATGTTTCTAACTACTAATTATTATTTAGATCTTTCATTTTGGTTGCTTGCCAAACTACTTACTATAATTACAAATACCAATTTTTCGTTGGTAAATATCGGACGGAATACCTGCTATCTTGTTGAAGAACTGCACCAACGAACTAGCACCCAGTTTTCCAGACTTTTCTCTCTGTCTTACCGAAAAGAGATTTACCCATCTTCTGGGAAGATGGGTAAATCTGTGTTTCGAGTGCAACCTGTTCCAAAAAACGCAAAAACCACGCCCTCAAATTATCGCCAAATTGCCTTGCTTCCAATAATCTCCAAAGCCATGGAACGTATAGTCAGTCAGCAACTACTCAGGTACCTTGAGAACAACAGACTAATTAGCGATAACCAATACGGCTTTCGCACACAGAGATCAACAGGAGATATATTGGCCTATGTCACTCCTATATGGAGCAGGGCAATTGAGAACTATGGAGAATCTCGAGCGATTGCGTTGGATATTTCGAATGCTTCGACAAAGTTTGGCATGACGGATTGCTCAACAAACTGACGTCCTTCGGACTGCTAGCCTCTCTCTGCAGCTGGCTTTCCAGGTTCCTTAAGAACTGATCTCCGCGCGTTGCAGTTGATGGACACATCTCAGACACATTCACGATTAATGCGGGCATGCCTCAGGGAGCAATACTTTCACCAACTCTGTTCCTCATCTATATTAATGACTTGCTGACCGAAACGAATCATCCTGTTTACAGTTTTGCAGATGAAGTACCCTTGGCTCTCCATTTAGATCGGAAAAACCTTTACCAGCGACTGAGACATATCACCGCAGACAGGAGCAGATTACAGCAATTAATCAAGATCTGGAGAGGGTTCGAACTTGGGGTGACAGAAATTTGATCCAGTTCCATCATCATCACACCTCTATATTTCTGATTTCATTTAACAATTCACCTAAGAGCTACATTACATAACTTAAGATATATGTAATCCACGCACGCCTATAGCGCCGTAAGGACCCCTCAATACGCCGCACCTACCCCTTGGCTGTTGTATAGCCAGCTATGTTTATTGCAGCTTTTCAGTGACACTTCTCTGTTAAAAGCTAGTTTTACTCGGGTGTGCCTTGACACCCTTCAAGAGCTTTAGAATTGATGAATTATCAACGACTGGCTATAACATCTGAATGACTTGCTTTGAGGTGAAGGAAGATAGATGAGGGAGGATGGTATGAGGAAAAACCTCGGGAAAAACACAGTGAAAAATATCATTTCTCGTTTCTTTGGTATTATAGCATACGTTACAAACATAAAACATACAAAAACAATACAACATAAAGTAAGAGATTATTTACATAATCTCAGGGCGGCGCGGAATTGCAAACAGGCATTAGAAACTAGGCCACGTGCGGCCGTACTTCGCTTGCCTGGAGCAGGGGAGCAGGAGACAGTCTGAGCGCAGCATATATAACTGATTTCGCCAAGACTGGCTCGTAAATTCGCGAGGTCCGCAATAAATGCACTTCTTGGCTCCTGATACCTTTTCTCAGTAAGACTGATTGGTTTCTTATGTGTGCGCGAAGTTTACATGGATACACTTCTGTGCTCCTGGTACCTCTCGCTTTATTCGAGTGCGCCAGAGGCACAAAAAGGGGAGAGTTTGACGGGATAATCGGGATGAGGGATCTGTTAAGGCGGCCTTGGTTGCAGGTAGAAAAGTGTGGTTTTCCTGTGTATAGGGCCGTGTCTGGGTCCGTCCTGCGGATCATACCTCAAGTTAGCCAAGTTCGCAGTCCTCGGGGAGCCACGCGTTCCCTGATCATAGAACCTGCATGCAGTCTTGTCAATATACTCCCTCTATGTGAGCCCATGTATGCAGGTCGCTGATCCGGGTACGCGGCCCCGCCGAGAAGGCCGCCCTCAGGTACCTATTCTGAATAACTTGAATTTTCTTGAGGTTATAATCCGCGATCAAACACCAGACTGGCGCCCCATACAGCAAGAAGGGCCTATTGATGGACCTATATAGGGTAATTTTGCTTCCGGGTCTGAGGTAGGATCCACCTCGGACAAGGGGCCTTAACTTTTCAAAGATACTGAAATTCTCTTCTTGTATGTAGGCAACGTGCCTGCCAAAGTAGAGCCCCTTGTCGAGATAGATGCCTAGGTATTTGACATGGGATTTAGGAGGGATGGGGGTGTCATGTATTAAAATTGGTGCTGCTTGTACGTTGTTGGTGCGCTTTTTTGTGAAAATGGCTAATTCGGTTTTATTAGGACTGAGACGAATTTTCCAGTTGTTATAAAACAGGGTGATTTGCTCCATGTGAGCACTTAGGTTGTCGACTGTTTCCTGCGCTGTAAAGGCATTGGAATAAAGGGCGGTATCGTCAGCGTAAAACGCCAAGGAAGTATTAGGATGGGATGGAAGGTCTGCTTGGTAATAACTAAATAGTTGCGGCGATAGTACCGTTCCCTGAGGCACCCCGGATCGAATCGGCCTCGAAGTCGAGACCGACTCGTAGATGCGCACCGAAAAAGTGCGTCCGGCCAGGTATGACGCAATGAGCGCTGCTGTATGTAAAGGGAAGCTTAGCTTCACAAACAGCTTATACAGCAGGCCGTCGTGCCACACCCGATCGAACGCCCTCTGGATGTCCAGGAGCAGTAGAGACGTGCAATGCCTCATGTTGAATCCTTCATATATTTCTTGTACGATTCTCGCAGTGAGGTTCGAGGCTGTCTCACTGATCCTGGACAACAAGAGCTTCTCGGTGAGCTTGCCTAACGTTTTCAAAAGGGAGATAGGCCTATACGATGACGTGAATTGCGGGTCTTTCCCGGGCTTCGGGAACACTACTACGTGCGCGACCTTCCAAGAGCTAGGAAAGTGTTGCAAACGAAGTACGGCGTTTACTATATGCATGTAATGTACAATAGTTTTGGCGGGAAGATTTTTAAGGAGCAGGTACGGGATTTGATCCGGTCCCGGAGCCTTATCTTTTGGCAGACGGCGGAGGGCGCCGCGTATCTCTGACGGATTAACGCGAGGCTTATCCATCACAGAGGGCGGTATAGGATATGTTCTTCCTGTGAACAGCGCTGTTTGCTCTGTGACATGAGAGTGCAATGGTACGGAGTCCGGTATTTCGCCATGAACGTCAGCGAGGAAGTCCGCGAATACTTCGGCCTTGGTGCGGTCGTCAATTATATATTCGCGATTATTTTCAATGGCCGGCATTTGCGCCTTAGTACCGCGGACCTGCCTTGCTAACTTCCATAGCGAGCCGTCGTCTGTACCGAGCCCATTCACAAAGCGCATCCACACCCCGTCTCTGTGATTTCGGATTTTCTTCTTGATCTCTTCCGTCAGAGCGTTGGTTCTTAGTTTGTCGGCTGCAGCACGGATTCTCTGCCATCTGCGCCTGATACGGTTCCGGAAGCTGATCAGATTTAGGATATCATCAGGAAGTGTCTCTAAGAAAGATTTCTTCTTGACTACCGGACACATTGCTCCTTGACGCGCTGGATATTGTGTGTTAGTGTGTCGACTTCGGCCTCTAAGTCCCGGACGGACTCTATTTGCCTTCAGTTCAATGCAGCAAAAACCCAAGCGGCCACATTTACCAAGAAAGCCAATACGGAGCGCGGCGGGCCCTGACTTATTAAGGCAGGATCGCTAATTCCATCCTCGTCAATCGGACTACTGGGTGTCTTGGTCAACAATAATATGCCCTGGCATGACCATGTTGCTAACATCGCAAAATCAGCCTCGCAGAAGTTTGGTGTGCTATTTCGCAACAAAAAACTATATACACCGCAGCAGCTGCTCTTGCTCTACAAAGCGCAAATAAGGCCGTACTTAGAATATTGCTCACACATCTGGGGTGCTGCACCGTAGCATACCCTAAAGTTGCTCAATTCTACTTACAAGAGAGCTGTGTCTCGTCGGCGACCCGGAGTTGACCCGGGATCTAGATAGTCTGGAAGATCGCAGACATGTGGCCGAGATATCCCTATTTTATAGATATTTTCACGGCAGATGTTCCCGGGATTTGGCTCACCTCATCTCGCCCCTAGCAACGCTTGTCGAACAGACGGCAAGAGCGCACCCGTTCGTTGTACAACTGGAAACACCTAGAACATCGCTTTACAAGGACTCCTTTATCAGGCGTACTGCATCGCTGTGGAACTCACTTCCAGGACATCTTTTTTCCCCCCAAATTACAACCTACAGCTATTCAAGCACCGTGACAATTAACACCGCACGTCAAGTACCACAGGATCTCCCTTTATTGTGTGTGTCATTGCCATAAAAAATGTTTGATTTATTTGGAACAACAAATCCTTTTTAAATAATATACATTACGTTGTCCTCTTGGGTTAATAAATCAGCTTCTCGTACATGAAACCTTTTTCGTAACGTATCCTGAGAAAAGTTTATCCAAAACCTTGATCTAGTTCTAGGTCACCATTTTGATATGATCCATTCGGAAAGCAATGGGATTCATAATTCCACTTGGAATGTATGGAGATGCGTTGTACTTTAGAACTGTACACAAGAGTCAGCATCAAATATTTATCTAAGAATATGTGCACACCATTATAACAAGCCCAACTGCCTCACTTGGCCCTTGGACGCCAAGATACGGAGAGCCAGACACGCGCTGAACGAAGAATTTGCCTACTTCTACTGATATAATTCTTTCTGTAGGCAGGGCAGTCTTGCCATTTGTAGCAACTTGTCGCGACTTTTTGATTACTTTGAAACGTAGCGGCGATTTACAAAAACAAACCTATTTGTAGAGACTTTTTCGAATTTCTAATTAAGTTAGGAAATTTTGTTTTTAATTGTTTTACGATTTGCAATTATCGTATTTATCTTGATTTTCAAATTATAATTAAGGATCGGACGCCACTGATTGACAGTTGTTATGTCTGCTTTAGCGGCTCGGCTTAAATTAACTCACGTTAACTATGGTCTGGGACGTCCCCGAAATCGATCAGTATCGTCAAACCTTTTGTTTTTGTCCCATGTTCCATAATTTGTGTGCTCTTCTTCGTAATTGCAACTTATGGTGTCCGGTGTTATATATTTTTACCTTCTACTATATTTTATATCAACTACTAATCAACCTTCAACTTCGAAAAGAGGTAAGTCAATTATTGTTTAATAAAAAATTTCTGTTATGCTTACTTTATATAATAATCAAAATCAAAATACTACAACCCTACAAGAAGAAGAAGTGGCGATAGTGACAGTGAATAGGTTTTTTTATTGTATGTATATTAAACATGTGCTTTGTTATGCTTTTCTCACAACTTCATCGTTGAAATAGAGTAGAGTTTATTTGTTTGGTTTTATTGACCGTTTTACTGCACCTACTTAAATAGGTAATGGAATTTCTTCGTAGCGACTTTTAGGACGGCTTATAGGGATTTTCAATGTGGTCTTCCTGGCAACACTGAGGCAGGGAAAGGGAAAGCCGCGTACAGATCAGGTTCGCGAGCTGCTCTAGAACAGTTCTTGAATAGTGCGTATACTCGGTCTAGAAGCCAGTTCGCCAACAGTTCTAGAGCAACCCTCAAACCCGTACTTGGTTCCCTATTAAAGCGATACATCAAAGGTCATGTTCGCGAACTCGCGGCGATTCAAACCGATGGCCACGATCAAGTTTGCCACTTGTTGTTTCTTTGTATTTCGTGCTATATTCCCTTAATAAAGATGGAGTGTTCAGAAGAGGAAATAGTAAATTTAATAGAAGAATATCGTCGACATTCAAACTTGCTGAATTCAAAGCATATAAAATACAAAAAACGTAAGTTAAGAAAAGGATGCAATTCAGAGTATTTCCGAAGTGTTGTTAAAAACTACTGACGAATAGAAAAAGTGAAGGAAATGAAAAAAATCAGGTATGGGAACAGGTGAGATTGATGCCGAAATCTGGCTTGGTTATTACCCAAACGATTACAATAAGTATGTTTTTATTTGTATGTTTATTTATTTATATGGTAAATATGTAATAGTTGTAGGCCTTATTGTAAATTTTCTTTTAAGCTATATGCACATGTTTATGGAGTACTTTATGATAAAGATCTAAAATTGTTTATATTAAAGCGTGCCACTTTGAAATTAGTCTTAAACTTCCCCATATATTGGAATTTTCTAATTATTTTGTTAAACTATTAAAACTAAATAGGTATTGTCCGAGATGACATAAGAAAGTTGCAAATTAAATACAAGCGTGCATGGTATTAAAAAAAAAACAATGTGACCTACTTCTATTTCAGGAAGCATTTGCTAGTGAAAATAATTCTGAAATATCTGTTGAGTCCCCTGAAAATGACGAAAATATAACCACAGCTTATTCAATAACCAGCTACTCATCTTGCGGCGGCATCCTTTGATTTGGGAAAGTCAAATGAAAATTTTAGAAGAGGGCCTTGACTTAATATTTTTCTAAACGTCTGGGCATCTGAATAATACTTTTGACAGTTCGTTTAATTTAAAATACGATGTTTTATCGTCTAAAATTCGTTTGAAAACGATTTTAAATGGCAAAATTGTATAAAAATCCGAAATTTCCGGTCTGGTTGTTGTGGATTTTGAAGCGAATATTCATTTTAAATTCAGTTCGCTTCGTGTCATTACATGGCATGAAAAATTACGAGACCGTGGAACTGAACCGCTCAGGGCACTCTCAGGTATGCGCAGTGCCCGACGCTCCAACTTTCCGATTTCGATAGAGATGAGTAGCTGGTTATTGAATAAGCTGTGATATAACTGAGTTTCATATTGAGCCACATGGCATTACAACGCCAGCACATGAGACAGCATAATACAGAAACGAGATCTAGTACACCATCTAAAAAACCGACAAAATCAAATAAAACAGCAGCAGAAGTGAAACTAAACTTCGCAACAACTTAAAAGTTATTCAGTATATGGGAATCATATCCCATTAAAGCGAAGAGGATTTTACCCACTTACAAGGTCACATGTTGATCATAAAATTATCAATATCTTCTATGAGGCGGAAATTAAGATTCTTCAGACAAAATATAACCAGCAACATTCCCAGATAGCAGTAGTAGATTACTGTCTAGCTCAATACCCACTCAATTCAATAAATAAATTACGAAATGCCACATTATAAAAACAGGAAAGAACATATTATGGAAATATGTTCTTACAATATTGGGAAAATTGTAATATAAGAGATAAATTCTATATAGATGAGCATCCTTATATTCGCTATTATCGTAGTAGTCTGGCAACGTTGCGCCTCGATCGCGATTATCCTTCCACTCAACATAAGTGAATATTTAGTGCCCGAGCCCATGCCCACCAACACATATCAAACTTTAGATTAAAACAAATATAAATAAATATATTCAAATAATAATAACTGTAATAAATAACATTTATAAAGCTGGCTTACCTTCATATATTCATTCATTACCATAATTAATGATTCACATACTTCTGGTATGATTACTTTGTTTGGAGATTTAAAATAATTATATTAGACTAGTGTAGGAATGCCAATTTGGCATAATTCCATGGTAATCCTGCTTTACAAAAAGGGAGATATAGCAGAACTAGAGAACTACCGACCAATAAGCATCTTAAGTCACCTTTATAAACTGTTTACTCGAATTATAACCACCCGACTGGGAAATAAATTGGATTTCTATCAACCTGTGGAACAGGCAGGCTTTCGTCGTGGATTTGGAACGAATGACCACCTTCAAAGCGTCAAAACACTTATAGAAAAGACAATCGAATACAACAGAGCTTTAGTAATGACATTCGTGGACTTCCACAAAGCCTTCGATGCAATAGAGCTAAATGCACTGTGGAGTGCACTTCAGGAATGTAGACTCGACTACCGATATATCAAACTCATCCACAATATCTACAAAAATGCAACAATGACGATAAAACTACATGAAAACACCAACCTCATAACTATTGAACGTGGTGTTCGGCAATGCGACACGATGTCACCAAAACTGTTTATTACAGTCATGGAGAGTGCATTCAAACAAATGAACTAGAGTCAAAGTATAAACATAGATGGCAAGAACCTGAACAAACTTACGTTTTGCAGGTGATATAGTGCTATTCTCGGAAAATCTAGAAGAAATGCGACTGATGTTGCAGGACCTGCAAGAGGTGTGTGGAAAAGTCAGTCTTAATATCAACATGTCAAAAACAAAATTCATGACAAACCTTGTTCCCAGCTGTTGCTTGAAGATTGGCGGAGCTGAAATTCAAATGGTAGATAGATATGTGTACCTTGGCTATGAGGTCAGCATCTCAAGGGATAACCAGACATGCGAACTAAAGAGAAGGCTCACTCTCTCATGGGCAGCTTTTGGAAGACTTAAAGACGTTTTCAAGAGTGACATTCCCGTCAGTCTAAAAACAAGGGTTTTCGATCAGTGCTTGCTGCCAGTGATGACATATGGCTCAGAAACCCTAACACTAACAACAGCAACAGCTAAGAAACTTAGAGTTACACAGAGGAAGATGGAGAGATCCATGCTTGGTGTGACCTTGCAGGACCACATAAGAAACGAGGATTTGCGCGGAAGAACCGGTGTCAGCGATGTCTAAGCTTAAGTGGAACTGGACTGGCCCCGTTGCACGAATGCGGGATAATCGATGCGGAATGAGGCTTCTTGAGTGGAGACCTGAAACGGACAAGCGAAGTAGAGGAAGACCGCCCACGCGTTGGTCAGACGATATTAAGAGGACCCGCAGCAACTGGATACAAACAGCACAAAATCAATTGGAATGGAAAATGATTAGGGAGGCCTATGTTCAACAATGGACACAGAGGGCTGAATGATGATGAGTGTAGGAATCTCCCATTGCTAAAAATACCAGAGTGCCAGTTTTTCTCTGACTGGGATAGCTCTCCGATAGTGTGTATCTTGCCTCCATATTAATGGCCAATATCCAATAACTTTTCAAACTCGCCTGCACTCATTTGGTCAAAATTGCGAAATAAACTTTGATCCTCCAACAGTAAGTAGTTTAGTAAATTTATTCCACCATATCTGCAGCGACTTTTAAACAAACTTCGTTGCCACCATCATCGCGCACGTTTCTTCACTTTCTTTTTTTGCAAGTTAAGTATGTTTATATAAAAGAAGCCTGCACACGCACCTAATAAATGATCATCATCGTTTGAAGACATTGTCTGTAAAATTCGAACCATCTGAAATATGCAAACTATGTATAAGCAACGAATTCTACCGTATCTGTATTTACTTAAGAAAAAGCCGGCGAGCTATTCGTGAACCAATACATGTTTTTTTTTGGTGTAGAAGGTGAGCTCGCGAACTGCTCAACTGCGGATTTTGATCTGTATGCGCGTGAGGAGATCTTGGCCTACTTCACGCCAACCCATCACGTAGGGACGCAGGCCAAGACCTTCTGCTGCGAACGCATTTTAGGAAGGGTTGGAAATTATTTCTTTATTTGATCCCGGGGATTCGATGAGACAAGAAAATTTAACATTTTAGCGCCAGTAGGTATAACGCGTTTTTGAAGGAGTGAGATACATAGCTAATAATTTTCACGGTCTTTTTGCAGATCAAATAGTTTATAGAATGGAAATTTCCACGAGTCTTTGAATTCGATATTTATGATAACGTAGGTTCGCACTCAGGGAAATTAGGAGTAACTGCTTGCCATGCATGAATTTATTGTCTATCTGATGGGATGAAATAAATGCAATTGGGTTTTAATGATGACTTAATCATAATTCGAATATATAAAGTGATATCAGAAAGTTATACCGTGAAAAACAGCATGTTAATATAGTTGTTCGGGTGTTTCCCTAACATTGATTTGAAATATTATAGTTCGTTAACTAAAACCACGGCAATTACCGTGACTAAAACAGAGTTTTATCCACAATACCAAAAGAAAATCTTTGCACTGCTATTAGAGTACAAAAATCCTGTTTTGGTTTTGCCGAATGTTCCAAACCCCAATTTAAGTATAATTCGTGTCATGTGCAATTCATTTTGATAAAGTTTCTTGTCTCCATACAATTTTCGTTTACCGACAAGCGAGGGTTTAACTCATAAAAATCCTACAGAAATGAAAATAAATCAATAGCGTCTCGCCGTTTAAAGGGGCCTCATCCCGAACTCCGCTCGACAATGTTGTTTACACATTTTATCACTTCACGCGTTTGTATAACACTTTTCGAGCAAAGCAGGAATCACAATCCTGGGTTGGCTCAGGTGGTGAAGCTCGCATCTCTAGAACGCAAAGTGATTGGTTCGACAACCGGTCCTTACAAGTTTTTTTTATTGGGTTAGTTAAGTTTTTTGGCATGCCTTGGGTTAGTTTGGGTTAGTTTTGTTGATGGCGCCCCGCAGCGAGCGGAGGGCATTGTATGAAGTAAAAATGCAAAAATACAAATGCAAACATTAAACAACGCATGTAACGCCATAAACCGTGCCGTTCGGTAGAAGTCGGGATCATGGCTCCCTGTAGGGGCGAGGCGCTAGTAAAATAATCCGGTAGTCATCCGAATTATACTTATTACAGTGTATCGAATTAATTTTTACATAGATATTAATGTTACTTAAACGAAATGTAGTAAATTGGCGCACACCCAATGATTATATAATTAATACAAGCTGCAGAAATTAGGAAATATCTTAATGTGAACATGAACAATGCATTAGATTATTCGATGAAAGCAACGTGTTTCCCCTCCAAGTTTATTATTCTCTGGGCAATTAGCGACAGGCCAGAGGAAAACTTTCCCGATAAATTTAAGGATCCGTTGGGTCGTAAGGAAATTAGCAAGCAGTTTCCTTCGGCTTTCCATTGTTGTTTTAAATGGAATAAAGGGAATTCTCTTGCAGTATGTTTTATATACTATCCCTTTATATTCAGGTTTTTCTTCCTTAATTTTCTAAGCCAGCAATTTTAACCAGAAATTTAACCTATGTCCGTTGAATTAAAAGTTTGCTTGTAATAGGAAAATTATTTGTCCACAAATTGAGAGTGAGATGCAGCAGTTCCCTTTCGGCAAATTTTGTGATTCTAAATCTTTTGTAGATATGTTCTATTGATATGTATGTATGTAGGGATCATCCTAAATCACCAGAAAATGTTCTAAAATATAATACAGGGCTTTCGGGAATTTGATAAAAAAACATAAACATGGTAAATTTTTAATGGAACACTCTGTATATTAAAACAAAAATTAATAGATCTTTTTACTCTGAATTGAAAAATATATAATAATGTTGACATTTAATTTAGCCGTTTTCGAACTATTTGTATCTATTAATTTTTGTTTAAATATACAGGGTAATCTATTAAAGATTTACCATATTTGTGCTTTTATCAACTTTGCAATATCCCTTTATAATATTTTAGAAAATTTTCTGGCGATTTAGGGTGATCCCTACAACTTTCGTATTTAAAGTTTTTTCTACCCTGTATAATAACCGAGCTAGACGTTGTCTAAATATAAGGACTGTCCCAGTGCATGTATATTGTTGTGGAGGATTCATGTTTGTGAGATAAATTAATACCTATTTCTCCACTTCAGTTTTATTGAAAATATCTATGTATGGCCGCTTCGCCTGGCCCCAGGGTGTAAATTACATAATCGCTAATTTAGTGACCCTAAAGAAGTTGAACATTTTTAAAAGCTCGAAAATGCTTGACGTTTCGAGGAACAAATCTATCCCCGTTGTTAAAAAAGGGAAATCTAAGTATGGAAATGATTAGTAAAAATAAATTATAAGGTGAAGCATAGTGAAACAGTAAAAAGCTCAAAACTTGACAAATCGCACGATTTTTTTTTAGTTTTTTACTATTCTTAACGTTATAATTACATATAATAATTATTTTCATTTTGAAATTTCTCGCTTTGGACTACGGGGACAGATTTATTCCTCAAATGGTCAAGCATTTTCAGCTTCTTTAGGGTCACTAAATTAGCACTTGTGCAATTTTCACTTTGGCGTATATCACATTCAAATTCTTGTCAAAACGAAGTCGATTCGATTATAATAAAATCATCTTATTCATCTCAAAGGTGTCAGGTTATTTGTTGATTGTTAGCGTTCAATTTGATTTAACAGTGCCATGCACACTGGTATTTTACTTCCATATCGCTTTAAATGAATGAATTTCTATTTTGGCCTAATAAATCAACTTTTGTTCGGCTAGTGTTTCAACGTCAAAAAATAAAGCTTGAGTGAATAAAAGTGTGTGTTAATAGTTCTTAATTGATTTCCATTAAGCATGCTATTGTAAAAAAATAAATAAAATATTATCAAATATGTATCCATGGTTTCATCCCCTAACCTTCTATCTAAAACACAAATTTCAACACCATCCATAAGCCTGTGAAATATATTTTTTAATTAAATTAATGTTTCTTAATTTTTACAAAAACCGCAATACACATTGGCATATTCCAACACCAACACAGAAATGGACAAAATACAAAAAATTATATGTCTAAAAAAGAAGAAAATGCAATTAGTAAATAGCTACTAAAAATTATAGTATGAGACGGGTGATAATCCATATTTGGCTTTACTTTTTCTATTATCCTCCCAGAAAAATTACTGAGCACTGAGCAACTTAAGTACCAGAATCCAAAACCAATTACTTTTGAATATATAAATTACCAGAAGGCTTTGTGCATGAAAAAATTAATGGTATATATTTCTATGAAAATAATAAGGCTTTTTATTTTAATAAAAATAAAATAATTCTGATAAATCATTGTCAGCAAAATATTACTGTGAAAACATATTGGGGAACAGCAATGAATTTTATTTAAAAAAGCAAAGATGTGACAATCGAAAAAATATCAAGCTTTATGTTTTATTCAAAAGCTTCCTCTCTAAAAGTCAGCAAAGGGTTTTCTAGCATTGAATTTATTTCTTGGCCGGAAAACTTTCAAATAATTTTAATTGCCGGGAAGTAGTTAACGAGTCAGTGGATTCAAGCTTTCGAACAAATATTCGAGGACGGAGAGTTATTTCTTTCTTCCTCTCTTCTCATGTGAAGACCAGGTTTTACTTGCACTATCTATTATATGGCTTATATTAATTATTGTGATATTTTTACATTTTGAGATTCTATGACAAATTCCTTGGTATCCATTAAAAAACTTATCTCACAGCAAAAGGCACGAGTAAAGATGGACTTCGTTGTACCTAGTCCTAGACGTTATAGTTATACGTTATACTTCATGGCGCATAATTGAATTATGATCAATAATATAAATTTTCTATTTATGTGGTTGATTTTGAGTCCAGTGCATGTGATTCAGATCAGAGAAGAAAGGTATATTTCTATAATATTTTGCTTAAATTGTAACTATCAAGTAACATTATGAGTTTACTATTACAAAATAAATGCGTTCAATAAATATTTCTCTTATTTTTTTTCTAAGAAAATGTATCAGTATCCTCCGGCCAATTTGAAATTTTTAGCAGTTCTTTTATTCATCAATAATATATGATACATATATTATGTTTGAAATAAATCCATACACAAGAAAGCAATGTTGTATGATTGCAAAAGCAATGTTGTATGATTGCAAAAACGAGACACTTACAAAATGTGCCTGAGTGGTATAGCCCTAAAAATACGAGGTGCATGGTTTTGTTTCTGATTTTTGCCAGTAAAACGACCTTTTAAGTTTACCTCCCCGTGCTTCTGTGCACTCGGTACAAAATGAATTTTCTCTTAGAGAAATTGTATTCTTTTAATGATAAAAATCAGATGTGCGAGTTATATAATTTTGGCGCGATTATTTTTCAACTTAAATTTACCCACACGCACTTCTGTGCTCCTGGTATAATATGAATTTTCGCATAAAGAAATTATTGCATCCTTTTAATGTTACAAATAGGACAGTTGTACCTGATTTTTTTACGGGAAAATTTCCCAGTTTAAATTTACCTCTAGACTCTAGACGCTTCTGAGCTGCTAGTATAATAATAATATATCGTTTTGGTTAGAGAAATTGCGTCATTTGAATGATGAAAAACACATATGGGGCGGCATATAGTTTTGTTTCTGATTTGGTGGGAAAATTTCCAGTTTAAATTAACTTCCTACGCTCTTGGTACAAAATGAATTTTGGCTTAGAGAAATTGTATTCTTTTAATTATACTAATTAGATATGCATGATATGTCGTTCTGCATTAGATTTTTTGGCAGGCAAATATTCATCTTCTGGCGTTACTGATTCTATCCTTTTAGTGATACAAATTACATAGGTGTGATATACAGTTTTCCACTCGATTTTTGGCGGGAAAATATATCCAGTTAAATTAATATCTTCGGATCCTTTGATTACTAGCTTTAGAACAGTGTCCACAAAAGCACTAAAATGATTTCCTAAGGAAGTTTTCCAGCTGGTAATTTCCCCTAGTATGTCAGTGTCAGTTTCAAATACCGCGACTGAAGATGATAGGTACTTTTTCAGATTCTTCATAGGATTTTTGAGAATAATAGAGCACATTTTCCAAATTAATCTTAACCCAAACTAGATGGAAGGTATTATTATTTTAAGTTAAAAACCTTATTTTTACACATTTTTTTACATGATGTACACATAGAAGTTAGGGTTTTGGTTTTGGGTCTTATATGGTTTATTGGTTTCCATTTGAAAATTGTTTCTTTTAATATTCCTGTATTGTGTATCTAATTTGCTTTTCAATAAGGTATTATAAATTTATATAGCGGTCATTTTAAGGGTAATGCGTTGATTTTTTTAATTTTCTTTTTGCCTACTATTTAGCAGAAATGTGTGTTTTATTTTTATTTATTTGGTCAAGTCTGGATTAGATCATGGTTTTATAATTTCACAAGATGCTTTTTATGCAGAAGTAATTTTTATGTTTAGTTTCATCTGGCTTTAACGTCTATTTAAAATGTTGTAAGTTACCATTATAATTATTAATTAAATTTAAAATAAATCCCTGTAATTCATAAAAAAGACTTAAAAAATATTCTTTATTTAGTTTTATTAGTTTGAATTCGTTTGGGTTAGTTGAAGATAGATGACATAGCTCAGATGGTCGAAAGCCCACTTATCATGCTAGAGGTACAGGAATCGATGTGCGGCGGCGGCGCCTCAAGAAAGTTTTTTTTATTTTATTTATTTATTTTATATTAATCCCGTCTTGTTGAACTTTAATAAATTCAAATTAGCCGCAAATTCCACTGACTGGCAGTTGTTTTTGCAAGCGTCTGACCCTCTCTAGAACTATAGCGATACATTAATATCTCTTTTCAATAATAACTTTCCTTTAAAGAAATTGAAGAAAAATATAAAAGCAGTGGATTCCGAAAGGATTAGAACTTCAGCAAAAAATTTAAAATGTCTTCACAACCTAAGAAAATTTTCTCCCACTGATTTTCTAATTAATTATTTCAATTCTTATAAAACAATTTATAGATGTGTTATTAAGGCAGCAAAAAAACGTTATTACGAAAAAAGAATTAATAAACCTGGAAACAAAGCTAAGGAGGGATGGAATATTGTTAATGAGCTAGGAGGGAAGGGAAGACTATATTCACAGCAGATTAGTATCAGTTCAGGTGTGTTTAATGATTTTTATTGCTCTCTTGCTCAGAGTCTAATGGCAAATTTACATCCCCCTTATCATTTACGCAAAAGATATCAGTGTTGGAAACATTTTGCATGCGTCATACAGATATATCCGAATTAAAAAATATTTTCATGCTAATAAAAAATAAAAACTCAACCGGGGTCGACAATATATCAGTAAGGATACTTCAGAATCTACCAGACAATGCATTGAGATCGCTGATTGATGCTATAAATGTTTCATTTGATTCGGGTTATTTTCCAGCTTCCTTCGAGACCAGCTTAGTAAAGCCAATGTTTAAAGGTGGAAACTTGGAAGATCCTTCATCCAATATCCCTTCTTTCTACTCTGTCAAAGGTCGTAGGAAAGCTGGTCATATTAGGATGATATCTATTATCACGAAGCACAAATTGCTGAATGAGACTCAATTGGGTCTACAGAATTCCAGAGGAACAGGGGATGCCATGTTTAGTTTCCTAGAGAAACTTTACTTTGGTTTAAACGAAAGCATTTGACTGTGTAAATCGTGAAGTACTGCTGAGGAAAGTCGAGCGCTATGGATTTAGGGAAATTGCCATGAAATGGCTAACATCTTATGTGTCCGAGAGAAGACAGTTTGTTAGATGCCAGGGTGCAGATTCCAATGTGCTTCTCAACCCCTATGGTGTGCCTCAAAGTTCTGTGCTGGGACCACTGCTGTTTCTATTAAACCTAAATGACCTGGTAAATGTTGACATCACTGGTAGGTTCACTATATTTATCTTATGGCTGAGTCAAGACTCCGAAAGTCTGTCATTTCGTATTTCTCAGGATATTAGTAAAATAAAGCGGTGGTGGAAGGCAAACTGCTTAAGTTTTAATTTTGGTAAGACAAATGTGTTGTCATTTAGGTGTAATATGAAGAATCTTGAGTTTGGAGGTAACGCCCTGAAAAGTGTTACAGTAGTAAAGTTTCTGGGTGTACAGATCGATTCGAAGCTAAAATTTTCGGATCACAGTATCTCGCTCAATAAAAAATTGGCATCAGCATGTTATGCAATCCGACTAGTAAGTAATTATTTAGGACATTCAATGGTAAGATCTGTGTATTTCGCCCTCATCGAATCAAATTTAAAATATGGAGTAGCATTCTGGGGTTTTGCTTCCCAGCATATTCTGAGTTCTTATTTGTTCTTCAAAAGCGAGATCTGAGATATTTATGTAAGTTAAAGCCAAGGAACCATTGTAGACCATATTTTATTCAAGAAAAGATATTTACTTTGATTTGAATTTTCATAATGGAAACAGTGTCTCTAATCCATAGAATATATGGTAATTTAGCCAGTCAAAGCGATAATAGAACTCGGAATTCCGATAAGTTGAGATTGCCTAGACCAACAAGCACTCTCACAAAGAACGCATTCATTTACGGGAGCATTTAGATTTACATTCACTTGCCTAGGGAATGCAGAAGTATTGAAGGTACCAAGCAACTCTCGCATGCTGTAAAGATGTTCTTACAGGGCAAAGCATGTTATAACTTGGTTGACTATGCTTTTAATTAATGTTAAATTTTTTGTGTTTTACTCTTAGTTTTGAATTTTAAATGGTTTCCTCTGTTATTGAAATGAGGCTGTTCTTTGTGTATTGACTTCCGTTTTTGTATACGTTGTGTACTTGGTTTACCTGGACCTACGAGTTTTTGCTCAAGTTTTTATTGGTCATTTAATTATCTATTTGTTTGTTTGTAAAATAACCTTGAATTCCATTTCGTATTCTTTGATAATAGCTATAAGTTGACAATAATACAATAGTATAGTGAAGTAAGAAAACCAATAATTAATTAGTGAACACGTCATGTTCTTTGAAAGTTTGGTTTTCTTTATAGTACGGCTTTGTTATTAAGATTTTTTTTTCTTTAAACAATAAAGCATATATTCATTTATTCTTTATAAAGCATATATTCATGCATTGTTTATTCATTCATTCATGAGTCTATGTGTAGCCAATAATTTTAACAGTGTGACTTTGTGTACTTAAATCTACTTTGTTTTATCGATTGTATTATATTTTAAATTATAAATTTAATGTGGTATGTTTTAAGGGCAATCTTAATTTTAAGTCATATTCTTAATTCTATAATCTTCTCTTTTACGCTTTGTTAACAACAATACCACTTGTTAAAACAATAAAGCATACAAAGTTGAAAGTCGGCTTTAGCTTTTCGAGTACGATTTAACAATTACATCTGTGATGGTTAATTTGATAACCGAACTGTGACAGTACTAAATGGGCAGGAAAAAATAGGCATTGCGGAAATTGGTCCAAACAGTCGTGTTTTAATCATCAGGGAACTGTTTAGATATAGGGGAAAGTATTGTTTTATCTGTAATCATGAAGAAGTTGAAATTCAGAAGCTTTCTCTGGCAAATAGAGCAATAGAGTATACGTTAAAACAGGTGTTTACTTTCACGAATATGCTAATATGTTGCAGGTCATTTAGACAATAATGGATTACTTATTCGAGCTGTGCTAAATGGCATTCGTGCTATTAGAAAGCCCTACAAGTTAAAAGGCCGCGAGCTATCAGCTTTCCTTCTAGCCCCTAAAGATGCTGATTCATTATGTCGAGTATGAGATGAGGAGAACTTTGAACACGACGAACCTAGATTAGATTAGAATTGAAGGGAGTTGGTGCTGATACCCACTTCTGCCACTGCAACCTATGCAGGTTTATTTTAGCACTCCGAACCATGCTTAGAGGACATCATCCAGTCCGGTCTTCCTAATCAGACTCCTCAAATGTAGTACCGGCTTCTCCATGTACCTTCCAGGTCCTGGTTTGGTCTCTTCCAGCCTTGCATACCTAAGCCGTGTTTTATGAACTGTTTGGCCTGTAGTTGCCCCGGCGTTTGTAACCACCAGTTTAGAGATTGTTTATCTATCCAGCGTTTAACTGCTGTTTTGAAGACTCTTCCTGCTATTCCGCAGTAGGACTCAGATCCCACCGTATCATTACTTGCGCCCCGTTTTGCGAGTTTGTCGGCTTCTTCGTTACCTTAATGGCCTTTATGTCCCGGAACCCACGCAATGGTGAGCTTATTATTACAACCGACCTCTTCAGGGCACTTATGAAGTTTTTGACTAGTCTAGATCTGGCCTTGTGTGCCCTAACTGCTTTTAAGGTGGCCTGACTGTCGGAGTATATGACTACCCTCATTTTTCTAATGTTCAGTTCCTCTATCTCCATGGCGCAGTGTTAACTTAAGGCTCTAGCGTCTTTATCTAGAGACCAATTCAGGGATCTCTTTCAGTACTGCGCTCGTATTGATGTATAAGGCAAACATAGGATAATAACAAAAAATACCTTATTTGCTTTTTATCTACACTTAGGCAGGGATTCTCTGATTCTCTTTTAATGGCAATGTTTTCTTATTCAAGTGGACAAACTGTAAACCTCATAATAACTACTGTGAGAACTGCTCTTTTGTGCCTCATTATTTAGGATACGGTCATCGAAAGAGAAAACATTATGCAAAATCATGTCACATAATTTGCAAATCATCTTTCAACCCGAAACCTCATCAACCTAAAGATACAGTATATATTGACGGCACCTACATGAAGATCCAGAAGAGTAGAAACTTCCAAGTTCTTAGGCAATCCTTTTGTATACATAAATCGCTACATTTGTTAAAACCAGCTTTAATTGTTGCTCCGAATGGGTATATCCTAAAAGTTCACGGTCCTTATTTATCGGATAGTCGAAACAACGACGCAGCTATGTTAACACAGAAATAAAACAATGATTAGGGATGCTTTTGGATAGGGAATACAGAGACGCTCAAGAATGTATAGCTAATATTGGAATTCATGTAGAAATTCATACTCAGTTAGGAACTAGATCGCAGCTAACAACGGAAGAAGCAAACTCATCAATACTAATAACTAAAACAAGATTGTAGAATCGATAAATGGACATCTTAAATCAATTTTTAAAATATTTAGAGGCATTATTCCACATCGGAACATAATTTTTCTTGGTTCATTTTTGCGAATAGCTTGTGCTTTAATAAATAAATATCTTCCAGTTGTGCACATGGAAAAATGCAAGCTTAGAACTGGAATAGCAAATGATTCGGGATTCTAAAAAACCCAACTATATACAGTACAAAGTTGAAAACGAACGAATATTTAGAAGAATTGACCATGGGAACATTTAACGGAACAAAGTCTATCACACTTTCCCTTTTTGGACATAGAATATCTGCGAGGTATGTCCTTTGGAGTATTACAAATAAAAATGCCAGATTCTTATACTCAAGAAAACAGCTGCGAGCTGGGAAATATATCATTTGAATATGACAGTCGATTAAATGATCCATACCTTCTATGGATTTGAATAAAATCACAACACAGACATTGAATTTAATATCAATTATGCATTTGTAATCAACAAGAAAATCCAATTATTTCTGGATATTATTGTATGTACATGCAAGTCAGGTGCCCGTACGGTTGGAATGTGTTGCCATGTTGCTAGTGGTTCTTGGAGTACAGACGGCATTAGCCAAATATTCACTACCCAGAGAATAAAATACTAGAAAATATAAGAGGCGCTGAAGATCGGGATCAGCTTCCAATGATAGTTAATTAGATTTTGAATAAATGCTGGTAAGTGCCCAAAATGTTTTATAAAACTGTATCTATAGGTATGCCTGTAAACAAAGGTGACATTTTGTTTATTATTTTCGAAATTTTTTCCAAGAACAGAATGACATTCCTCTTTAGCTTCACTTAAAATCATTTGAAAAATACATAATTCCTGAAGAATATATCATAATGCATCACAGAATATCTCTAGTAGACCCTGTACCTATCTAAAAAATTGGATACTAAGTATTTAAAAATGTAGGTATTATTAGAATTCTATTTATAGCAAACTTACCAAAAAAATAATTACTGGTTTATTTACTTTGCATGTCCCTAAAATAACTGCATTTTATAAGGAATTGACAACAAAGTCTGTATATATTAAATTATAAATACATATTATTATTTAATAATTCAATGTAAATTAGGATTTTTTAGGACCATGTAGGAATCCATTCATACGATTTCGTCGGGCCCATTGAGAATTTTCATCAAAATGATGAGAACTAAAATATATCAAAAATTTACGAAAATTAACCGAGACATTTTTCATATAAAGTGTGCCTGGTCCTTATTCTAATTTTGAAAATTTCACAACCGTTTGAAAACAATGAAATAAATTATTAAGACTTTTCATAACGTCTGTCAGTTTTGAAAAGTGTCACCCTATATGTCAAAATTAGAAAAAATAATATCCAGTTTTTGGATGTTCTAAATGTATTCTATTCTTTTAAAATGAGAACTTATTTGGATGCGTTCAGCAAAATAAGCCGCCACGCGTGGCGCCCCAGAGGTAATTTCAAAATAATATGTGTTTAAATTATAATTATTCATCTTATACTCGACATAAGTCTATAATATATCTCATAGTTCTGTTACCATTGATCTTCTTCATTTGTATCATATTCTTAAGAATGAAACACTAGGTTTGTTTCATTCTTAAGAATATGATACAAATAAAGGCCAAGCAGGACAAAGTTTTCCTGAGTAATTGATACACAATTATTATAATTGTATTGTAATAGTTATTTTTGTTACAAGTACCTAAAATGGAGTTTTTCAGGACGAATCATTGCTGTTTCCGGACGAGGCGTTAGCCGAGTCCGGAATAGCAGATGAGTCCTGAAAAACTTCATTTAGGTACGTGTGACAAACACTATTTTTTGTCATACGCTCCCAAAATTTAATTTTTATTTATACGCTTTTTGCAATTCTTCAGAACGCCTAAATTTGCAAATTTACCATAATTTTTGAAATCATAATGTACGACAAAGTTAGCTTAGAATTTGATATCGTAGCAACTATTTGACAATTTTGTCATGTCATTCGAAATTTGACATTTAGACATATTCAGGAATTTTGAAATAGACCGCAAAAGTTGCCATGACGACTTTTAGGGACTAGGCCTAAAAAGAAGCATTTTACGGACTCAAATGAGTCCGTAAAATAGCTATTTTTGGGAGCGTATAACAAAAATATAATTACTTTGTGAATATAAGACAGTAATATCGTCTAGTTAAAGATTTTTTTTCACTTCTATCGTGTGGTCTTAAGTACACTTTTTTAACTGTTCTTCCTTATCATCGCAAATTCATCGATATTTGATAAAGGCGTTTTTTTTTAAAGGTGACAGTATTAAATATTTTTTTAGCATTGAATGTTTGCCGAATAATTAGTACGTAGGCCTTTAGTAATAATAATGTGTCTATTTGCCTAAATCTTCTTATTAACACAGAATGCTTGGTAGACCAGTCGCCACCCTATTCTGTATTTGCTATGTTGCTTTCTAAAGTCTTCGGCTTGTATCCCCATATAAAATATTGATACTAATTCATGCAGAATTGTAAAATTTCACACCACATTAACGGTAGCTTTGACGAGATGGTTGTTAATCCATATAGTTAAACCCGAGAATCTCCGCAGTTAAATTAGGCTTCAAATTAGGATTGCCGTATACGCGCCGGTTCTCAAAGTTACAAGAAACTTCAATTTGCAACGTTTGGATTCTGCATAGCGAACCTCCTTCGCGTATGAAAGGCAAGTGCCCGAGAGGCCCTTTCGACAGAGGCCTGCTGCATATTTGAAACGTTATATCGCGTAATGAGTCGAGGGCATACTCAGGGGAACCGTATTGCCGAGACTGTAAGAGTTACGTGCAAGGAAATTTCGAACATGGCCTGTATGATAGCCGTAAGACCGTCTATATTAATGAGGATATTCAATGTTGATAAAGCGCTCGCCTATAGAAACCGAGCTTTGCATTAGCGTTTTTTCTTTCAATCTCACGACTTTCCTATAAACATTTAATGGTATGGATAGTGCCCAAGTTTAATTTGTATTTTTTGAAGATAATGTTGACAGCTAATGCCACAAGTTGTGGCAAATTTAATTTATATTAGTCAATCCGTTTTTCAATAAATCGACACACGAAGGCAAATTTTCTGTTTTTAAACCATAATATTTTTCTACTACTAACTTATTTTCCTCTTCTCTTAGCAAATATGCAATTCAATCATTTATTATTGACTTAGGTCAATAATAGAAACAAATTAGCACACATGAATTGTTATCAAGCCTAACTGACGAGGCAAAAACGAATAATTTTTCAAAAATTACAATATATTTAGTTTTTTTGATGTAATTTCTTCAGTCATATTTGCCTTAAATATTAGTTTTTACTAGATTAATAGAATTATTTTCTACTATTTTGGTTGGGTAATTGTTAACTAAAGAATAATAAAGATTAAAGAATTACAATTCAATATGTCCAAAATTTTATGGATTATCTAAAATTCTTAAACCTACTCTATCTTTAAGACCTATTGTTACTTGTATTGAAGCACCAAATAAAAAAATTAATAGATTTCATATCTAATATTTTGACAACTTCATACAATAAATCTAATAGCTACTCTATTAAAGATTCTCTTGAATTTCCAAAATTGATAAATAACAAGTCAATACCTGCACATCATACATTAATCAGTCAAGACGTTAAATCACTCTTTATGAACAGAACATACCAATTAATTTAATAATCAATTGTATCAATAAACATTGGGTCAGTATATCTCATAATTGTAGGATATCAAATGACAGGTTATTAAAATAATAAACTTTATCTTCAATTCTAATAATTTTTCTTTTAATAATACATTTTATAAAGAAGTTTTTGGAACCCCAATGATGGGTAGTTCTGTTTCTCCAATCATTGCTCAATATGTAATGGATGATCTATTATATCAATGTATAGAAAATTTTAATTTTCAACCAAATTTTATTAACAAATTTGTAGATGATATTATTTGCTGTATTCCTAGTATTAAAATAAATTAAATTCTTTCAGTTTGTAATAATTACCACCCAAAATTACAATCCACGATTGACAAAGAAATTAACAAGCAAATACCCTTTATAGATAGGATGATAATCAAACAAAATAATAATATTTTAAATACCGATTGGTATTATTTAAAACCTCTCCCCTCGAAAAGATATTTAAATTATTTTTCTCATCATGGTAATAAAATGAAAATTAATTTAGTTCTAGCTTTAAAAAATAGAATAATATACTTAGTACATTCTTCTTTAATAAATTAAAAATTACACAAACTTAATAATGCCATCCTTGTAGATAAATGCTAACAATTAAATTTTCTAAATAAATTACTTTTTAACATTAGAATTAATAATAATAACATCAACAATATTATTAATGATAACATAAATAATGATATTTCAAATGTTTCTTTTGCTTCTTCTCCATATAGGTATCGAAGAAAACACTCCGAAAATAATTAAAATTTTTAGAAACGAGCCTGTAAAATTAGCCTTAAAAATGTTAAATCGATTGACCATTTATAGTCAAAATTAAAAGATAAAACTGTTACTTTAAATTACTCAAATTTAGTGTACTCAATTCCATGTAATAATTGTGATAAGAAGTATATTGGACAAACATCACAAAATCTAAAAAACAGAATTTCTGGATATAAAAGTGACATCAGACTTCAAAAAAACACTTCTGCTTTAACTAAACACACATATATTACTGTATATGTTACATACGAAACTTCAATGAAATTAAAATTCTCCATATAGAAGATAAAAATTAAATGAAAGGTTATTTTTAGAAATGGTTCAAATCAATAAAACAAATTCTTTGAATAAGAGAACTTAAATTGATGATTTAAGCTCTATTTATTCTTATTAACATTAACACACCTTACCATTATTATTAAATTAAAAACATCAAATATCAAGGATTCTTTTATGTAACGCCTCGTAAATTATTTATTTTGAAACAAAGTAGATTGTCTTTGACATTTTTTTATTTAGATCTATAATCTATAGGATATTCTAATATTTTACGAATTTTTAGCAAGTTTTTTAAAATGTTATAGATCACAAAATTGTTATATATTATATATTATTATATAATTTTTATCCCTTGAAGGTCACGATACTGACCGAAAGCTTGGTTACAAAGCAAATTATATCTTAATAATAAATCCGTTTGGCTTAATACCCTTTATTCATTT
>MU182108.1:331079-391312 GCA_016904865.1 Pissodes strobi | reverse complement strand
ATGTTTTTTCGAATATATCTGATGTGTGGTAGGACGAAATTATATTTACTGTATTTTGCACACCTGCATCTATAGAAAGCCTTAGATACACAAGATGGTTATAATTCGGATATTTTTCAAAAATCGTATTAAGAAAGCAATGGAACATCACGTGTTAAAGATGTTATCCTAAGTTACATTTTTTCTAATGTAATGCTCAATTTTATTTACATTTTCGAAATCTGCTTAAAATTTTGCATCAATTTCATATAGTTACAGGGTACAGTTTTCTTGTAATTAACTATATTCAACTCCTATATAAATAACAAGGTACTTGATATCTAGCATCATTCTGGCAATATGCCGTTTTCGCAGAATAAACTTTTGAAATTTTTGTAATATTAAAGATCGAAAAAACAGACACCAGACCCTTAGGGGATATAGAAGAAAGCAACTTAATACGTTCAAAATTATTTATAAATACGTGCAAAACAACAAAGCTTTATTAAGGATAAAGAGACTGGCAGTGGCGCACCCAGGGGGGGGGGGAGCCACCGGGCCAGGGCCCCCCCAGACTGTATAAAAAATGTGACATCAGGGCGTGGCACCCCAAATTTTTTTACCACAACCTATGTGGCCCACCACCCCCCCCCCCCCCCCCCCAAACATATTTTCTGGGTGCGCCACTGGAGACTGGTATTACCAAATATGGGAGAAGCATTAGAAATTCTTGCTAAGAAAAAAAAATATTTTAGAAAATCCTCTTAATTAAATCAGAGATGCACGGAAATCTCGCCACAAAATTTGCCTATTATAAGTTCATCAAAGTTTAAAAATTATCAGGGACAGAGAAAGACTGCGTTTATGTCGACTGATACTGGACAGGTTGAAAAACTACCCTTTTATATTAAAAAAAATTGTTAAGGATTATTTTCAACAGTAATCTGCCCCAACCCTCCAACCCAATACATTTTCTACAGTAATTCGTCCCAACTCAATGTGAAAATCAAAAGAATTATTAGAACAACAATGTTTTATCCACAATACCGAAATAGAAATATTTTTGCACACTCGCCGCGCTTTTCACTGCCCATGTTAGCACCATCAGAACCATCAGGACGATTTGATGATTGAGTTTTAATCAATCAGACAAATCGTGTAAATTATGAATCCGCTAATACAGAATAATATTATAAATTGTATATTCTTACCATTTTTAGATTATTTAATTTCTAAATTTAGATTTTCTGAAAAACACTTCCATGTAGCGGAATTATGTAAAATTGTTCCTTCCATCCTAAGTAAACTCAATCAAGAAAAATTTTTAGCTGCCATAAAATTTCATCGGGATGATGTCCCCTGTTCTATAGGAACGTTAAAAGGTAAGTTAGAGTTATGAAAACTATATTAGAAACAGAAAGACGAGGAACCTACCAATTTGATTGATATGATTATAAAAATTGACTGATACTTTTCGAATATTAAAAAAATATTACAAATTTTTGGAACAATTATTCCTGTAACCAGTTGTGCACCATAAAGATCATTCTCTTCTTTAAGATTATCAAAATCTTATTTACAGTCAAAAATGGCCGCAACTAGATTAAACGGTCTTACCTTATAAAATAAAATACATGTGTCACCAGAAGAAGTTGTAGACTAATTTTCCAAAAAACACAGTAGAAGACTTCGATTACGAAATATGCTGTCTTCTGACTAAGGATAATGCACTGTCACCATTTTGTCCCGTTCCGAATAAGTTTAATTCAAATAAAGCCCGCGGCCCGCGCCCGCGCTAGGTGCGAATTTTGAGTTAATGTAAAATAGGATTATTCGATTATTTTAATTTAAAATTTAACTAATCCTAATTTGTTTGTCCGAGTTCGTTAGTTTATTTTTATTTATAGGAATATAAATTTTAGGTAGATTTCGAAACGGTAAATAAAATTGGGGCATTCCATTAGAAGAAATGTAAGCTATCTCGTAAATTTGACAGGTGATGCTCCATTGTTTTTTAGGTTTTTGAAAAATATCGATAATTTTTTACAACTTTTGTATTTAAAGTTTCCTGATCTATTCAAACAAGTCAGATTGGTACCACCCCTACCAAAATATAGTGAGACAACTTGTACTAATAAAGTTTTAATTTTCAATCGCTTTCGAAGCATTTTTCATGCGAAACGCTCCTAATTGGAATAAAATAGCTTTAGTTCTATCTTAATTTTTTTACTCGCTATAAAAATCCTCAATTTCTGGTCGAATCGGAAATCTGAAATTTTGAGTGAATTCAGGATACCTACTGATTAAATACAAAGATGCCGCTAATAAGGAGGGAACGAAAAGCTATGATAAAAAAATGTACAAGTCATTTAATTTGAAATTGCACAATATGGCTTCGGTACGACTGAAATATTGCCGGGTTCTTCATATTTTCTTATGAGATAAAGACACTATTTGGCAACATTCACTCTCCCTTTTGGAAACATAAACACGTTTGATACATTGAGTTTTTGAAATGAAAAATTCTTTTGTCACCCTTTTTTTTCCTGAGTAGCAAATGAGACTGAGTCATCACGAATGACGCCTCAGGTTCAGCTATGTGACGCTCATTCGGGTAAAGTGATGACTTCAACAAAGCGAGAGAGATAAAGAGTCAGGCCCATCCAGCACACTTTCTCGTGTAGGGTACGTCAAGGGCGACAAGTAACCCTTGGCTATCTCTCATTCGAGCAGAGTCAGCGTCAACTTAATTTTTCTTAAAAACGGCTGCGAGAGGAAATATCAGATTCCGGAGTTTTTTATGCAATACTTGGGAACCACCAACAGTCAATTGTTTTTGGTGATGTAATTTTCTGTTTCCTTATTACGTCAAGTGTGCGAGTTTTCAAATGTTGGTACACGATGACTGCCGAAAAAACTAACGAACCCTATTGGAAATGGACGTGTATATTTTTGAAAAAAGGTGTCACTTTGGGACGTCCGAAAACGTCGGGAGGTCAGTTCGATAAAGAATTTAGAGGAGAAAAACTCTCTAAAAGCTTCTCGGTTTTGAAAATGTCGGGAATATGGACTTTTAAGTGAAAATGTAAAAACATCGATTTGTAGGTCAAAGAAATGAAGTTCTTTGGAATTATGGAGTAAGCTAGTCGAATTTAAGCTTTTCGCCATTTCGAGTTTTAACACACGTAACCACAGAGATAATATCTTATCACTGAAAAACCGAAAAATCTGAAGCAAATTATAGGCTCATTAAGTTTTCAATTCTATCTTAATCACACACCCTTTTTTGACGCCTTTCAAGGGACAATTTTTGCAATTCAGTATTATGTCCTAATTGAGCTAAATGTGCATTTACATTTACTCAAAACCCAAATTGCCTTGAAATTTATTTGGTTGGTAAATGGCAGCAGCACAGTGAAATTTACATTAGAAATAATTCAAAGTGCACTTCGAAGCGCAGCTAGAATCGAGTCGAGTAGAAATCTAACTTTTAAGTTAAAGAATTTTCTTTTGATACAAATTCTATGTTTTATTGCCACTTTTGGAATGTTTTCGAACTAAAATATTTAAATCTATAGCAAATAGTTGATTTTCCGAGACAAATGCATATACTTTAATGAAATGAAGAAATGGTAATCATTTGTGTATCTTTAATCTATAAGTTTGTTTTAATATGTATGACCGTCATTCGTACATCAGTTTGTTAAACTTTAAAATAAATGCCGTAATTTACAAGTTGTAGATTGCTGTATTTGGAACATAAAGTTTCCACCTTCCTGTGGTAGTACTAATGATTTCTAAAGTTTGCCAAGGTGCCAATTTTTAAACATTAAGATAGTTTCGATTGAAGAAAGACCTAGCACCTGTAAATAGGTATAGATAGAGTAACAAAAACTAAGTGAAAATAATAAATTCTCCTCTTGAATAACATATACAAAACTCACGAAGAACATAAGCCCCTATTTGTCCCAAAACAGGTATAAGTTTTCCAACATACTAAAATAAGAAACAAGTTCAAGCCAAGACACTCCAAATAGTGTTCTAGTTGTTTTAGTTTGGATAAATTGAATCTCGTTTATTTATTACTTATTTCTCTTGTTTAGCTTCTCATAAATGTACAGGGTGCTTCAAAAAAGTTAAGTACAAAAGGTACTGTATGTATTATCTTACAAAAATATCGCCAAAAACAAATGAGCACCGTTACTATTGTGTTTTTACAAACGGAATATTCTATTTATTATTACATCTTTGAATTCTACCGAAAACCGTGGACATATTTTATGTATAATGTTCTATTCCTACCTATCTCTAACTGTTTTCAAAATATTGACATTTGAAATTTCTATCGCCTGTCATCAATATCTGGTTTAATCTGACTTACAGGAAAACCAGAAAACGTGTACTTCCGGTAAAACCAAAAGTTGATGACCGGCGATAGATCACGAAAACCAAAAATAGAAAAGTCCAAACCGTTTCGTTCTAAGTTAAGCTGTTTATATAATAAAATATGTAAAATTTAAAAGTGCAATAATAAATATATAAGGTGTTCTACTTGAAAAAAAAAATTACAATAATGATGCTCATTTGTTTTTCGCGATATTCTTATAAGATGCATGAAAAAGCCTGAACCTCTTGAATGTAATGTTTTAGTAGCACGTCATGTAATTACCTCTCCAGGTATGGCGCAAAATATAAAAACCTGTACATGTGCATATTAAGTAGTTGCAAAATTAAATTAGAATAAAACAGAAATAAGAAAGGTTGGACTCATGCTCCTGTCTTTAAGAAAGATAATGGGTCCTGTTTGACTCAATTGAGAAAGAAACAAATTATTTTTATGTATTTTCTCAAACCTTTATTTAATGACCTTGTTTATAATGTTAGATTATCACTGTATTGCGATAGTATTTTCCAGTTCAATAAGAATATGAAGGTAAATAATCATTCACATTACTAGGTGATTTTGTTCTATCTAGCTTCTAGCTACCATACTGTTTCGCCATTTCCTAAAAAAAAGACGACAAGGTTTTGAGATTTTTTATAGTTTTAATCAGAAAATAATACGAATATAGTCAATTAATCATATTTTGTAGCGTTGTAAATGCTACCAAACTATTTCATACTTTGGAATATTGGAATGCACCCCACCCGGGTTCGACAAACACAGTTCCGAAGTGTTCATAGCCGTACCTCACTTTCGAACGTTCCCTTGAGGGATGTTGAAGATATTTTTCGAAATTGACGTGGTCTTCTCTTCCGAGCGATGAACGCGTAAGAGGAGAAAAAGAGAGGATATTATCGTTGTAATTTTTGACCATCAGGTCCAATATTCGTATTAATTTAACATGAGATAAATTGACAAGCATTCTGCCATTAATATTTTCTCGTCTTTTCGGCAATTTCGTACCGTAAATATACTTTATTTAAATTGAGGTTACCCTTTTATAAGGGTCCTTCCTCCACCCGGCATTTCGCTACAATATCCAGGTTTACTCCTGCCAGTTTGAGACCCTTTTGATGAAGTGATGCCGACTCACATGGCGTGACGTGCTTCCAAGAAACAGTAAAGCTGTAATTGGGCTAGCCAAGTAGCTGAATAAATATGAAAATAGCCACCAACCACTACCAGCGAGTTCCATACATGACCGTAGGGAATGAAATGCAAGTAGGCCCTATAATTGCTTATTTTAACTATACCTAATACCTTACCTTATCTTTTTTCAAAAGTACCGTTAAACCATTTTTAATCGTTTATTATCTTTTGTCGTGTCTAACGTATCTAATACCGTTTCTTTGTCGTTATCTGATTAACAATAGCGATTATCTTCACTACCGTATACGATATTATCTTAATTAGCAAATGTCTGCAAGTGTGATTATCTGATTTATTTGTTTGTATTACGTAGATTTATCTAAATGCTACGTCCTTACTGTAGGTCATATAATTACTTATCTTATCTTTATATAACTTCCTGTTAAAATTTTTTTAATCGTTAATTATCTATTACCGATGGTTAACGTTATTTGATTAATTAATACCGACTTCTTTCATTACCGTATATGATATTAATTTGCAAATGTCTCGCTAACACAATAGTGATTATCTGATTTACTTTTTGTATTACGTATGCTTACATAAATGCTACATATATATTATAATTTGCTGTAAGTAAGCCTTGCGAGAGTAGACCGTCTTACATAACTACCACTTTAAGTTTTCGTCCATATGCAGGTTACCGAATTGAGCTTACTTCGATTTCCCCTTTCCTTAATCAGATTTTCTCTTCACAGGTTCAGTTATATGATTTCGTTTTTTTAACTGTTTGACCATTGATGTTATTGCTGAAATGGTATTAATTTATGATAGGTATTTTTTTTTAGCACAGTAATCCTATTTATGGTATTCTGTAATTAACTGAATTTAGTCAGAATTTCAGATATTCATATTTTAGTCGGAGAAAATATTTTATATTAAAATAAATAACTTAATTGGGACTAGATGTTTATTATGGTAAACTAAGATCAAGTTGAGTTTATGCAATTTTTTGCATGTTCTTATATATGGTATTTCTTTAAATTTCACTACCCTAATTTCAATGCTTAAAAATCATTCGTATATTTATAATAGAAAATTTAGTGGCGCCGCGCCCAACTGTCAACAGTATGGTCCACACCTATAAATATTAATACCGCTGAGTAAACCAGGCATATGGACCGGTTGTTAAACAATTAACTAATCGCATTACAATTTATTTTATTTTTTTTTAATTCCGTCAGTAAATTTGTAAGAAACATATAAAATTATCTTTCATAGTTTAGTGTGCCTCAAATATTTCTCAAAAAATAACTAGACTTTTTCGGTTTTTTTTTCAAGGATGCAGATTGAGAGATTTAATGTAAATTATCGCTTTTGACTTAAAGAAAAAAACTTTAAACAAAACTGCATCAATTTTACCGAATTCTTAATAAAACTGTTAATATTATGTATTATTTAATTAGGCAAAGAATAAAACGAATTAGTATTTCTACCATTCTTTATTAAACTAGCTAACTCACAAATTAGAGACGTATGTGGGATCTATAGCCATGTCGTAGTTGTAGACGTATTTACCTGTTCAATAACATAAAATGAAAGTAAAGAAACACGCTTACTCGAAACTGTGCAGGTAATACATTAGCTGCCAGACATCAATTTCCTACCGAATATACAATTGCTAAAATATTTATCCAGGACTTTAGGGCGCAAGCGAGCTTGTATTAAATATTTACGTAACAGACACGCTTAGAAAGTTACCGGGTGTTTCGAACATGGCTTGACAACTTCTGTTTCGTATACTCTCTATTTTCCAATAATTAAAATACATCGAAATGGAAAAGTCGTCTAGAAACTTTCCGGTAGTTTTTAAACTTCTACGACAATGTTGTAATTATTAATGTACCGCGGAATTTTAACATGTTATATGTTCAAAAGTATATAAGCGCCACATGCATACAAATTAAAAATTTACCACATTTCCAGTAGATTTTTGTCAGAAATCAATGAATACAATATTTTTTCTTCAAAGTTTTTCTTTAGCTTTTAGTTAACCTTGTTAAAGGCCTATAGTCTTAAGTGACTAGGGACACTACTCCTATTACACACTTTAATCGCTCGCTAAATTAACCCAATGTCTTCAATGCGCCAATTTTCATTAATACATGTGTGATATTCAAAGCAATAGTTAATTTAGCGATGGCCGGGCTGCATATTCGGATGTAACAGGCAAGATGTCCATTCGGCTATGCCGAACGCTTATTCGTATCGGACGTACGAAATCGCAAATTTTATAGCGCGACTGTAATGTAAATGTGCAGGCTTTTCATATTTTGGGTTAGTTTTGGTTAGCACTTTGGCTAGATTCTGTTTGTTGAGCCCCCGTAGCGAGCGAAGCGAGCGGAGGGCCATTCCTGATGTGTTTAAATAATTGAAGACTTATTTGTTGATTCTATGTAACAGTCACGACATCCGACTAAATGCTATCGTGCACGTCACATATGAAGAAACGTTCGGTATAGCCGAAAGGACATCTTGCCTGTTACATCCGAATATGCGGCCGGGCTAACACAATTTGAATTAAATTTAGTCAAAATTATTAATTATTTTGTTCGCCAGAATAATATTGAATTTAGAATGCCCAGAATTTAAATATGGATTACTAAGTAAATGTTCTAGTTTCAAAATCTTACAAAATGTACCAACCAGCTGTTGAAACACTTTTATTATTTTATTTACTAATAATGATATTTTAGGCGCATAATCCGGTCAACTATTTCCAGAAAATCTGAGGATATTTAATATAATTATCGGATTGTCCGGCGGACTAAAATTATGTACCTACATTTTCATGGCCGACAGATATCATGCCAGTTACAATATTACCTTATCTTTCCATCTTTCTTCGTGCATCGTTACGGACGACATGTGTTTGTTTGATCGGACGGAAGCCGGAAATAACCAACCCAACAAATGCGTCGATGAGCACACCGTGGTAGCCTCTGTTGCCAGCTCTTCAGAAAATTATAGTATGATGGCATCAAAGAACTACGGAAATAAAATAGCTAACGAAATTCGATTTACTATTGGATCTTATAGAAGTTTACTATTCCAAATAACATATTATAATAATAAGCAATCAGTAATAATGTTGCAAGTATTTTATATTAACCTATTTTTATAGAAATTGAGAATAGTTGCTCCGTAAATTAACTATAGGTGATAGAAACTGTTGTTAAATATTGTATACAACTATTAGTCATTCAAGTTTTGCGCCAAAACTAGTTCCATGCTATAAACTAATTATATAAAATTAGTCATATTTTATGAAGCTTTCTCCTTTATCAGTGAGATAGATTTATTTGATATGCGCTACTTTTTCAATTTAATTAGCATTATCGGCAAAATTGTATAGACAAATTTGAGGTTTTTTAATAAATGGCCATATGGTTGTTTTTTACCTTCTAAATTGGCCTCAACGTGAACAACAAATTTAATGCAAAATTTTAATAATTAATTACGTTTGCTTTTACTGTACTTTGATCATTGCTTTTTAGTAAACTCAAACTCATAATATCCTTTTATTCGAAATTTGCTAATTATATAATGACTTGAAAATTGCACAGCCCAACATAAAATTTGATGCCTGCGATTTTGTAGCTATTTCTAGGTAATTTTTTAGCGAGAGTACATCCACCCCACAGTTCCGTTATCCGTCTTAATTAAACAAATCGGAATGCATAAAATTGACAGTTAGTGGGCGGAGCTAGATAAGCGAGGGAAAACGCATGGCCCTCCGCTAGCTTCGAGGGCGCAACCAACTAAAACTAACCCAAGACATGCCCCCATGGCTTTGTTTTTACATTTTTCAAATGTCATAATTTGTGTCTAGCTCCACCCATTAACTGTCACTTTTGTACATTCCTATTGATTTAATTAAGACCCATAACGGAATTATGGGGTGGATGTACTTTCGCAATTTGTTGATACATAATATAAAATAGCTTGCAGGATTGGTCTATCAGATCTAGTTTATTGAGATATGTTTTAGTATAAAATCATCTTTTGTATTTCACAAAGTATCACATCACTTACACATTTTCTTTTATAAGGCTTTCTAACATGGAATTTACCAGGACAGTCTGTCTATAAGACTCCAACAGTAGTCGGCCATCCTTCAGCTATTCCATCTTTCTTGATATCCATCGTCCCTAGTTTTATTATCCTGATGGAATCTTTCCTCCCGTTCTTCACTAGAATCACCTCAGTTTTCTTGAAACCGATCGAAGTGGTTGTGGAGGTAGTGGACATTTGTACTCCTGTTACAACAGAGAGTATTAAAGTTGGAAGTTGGGATGCATTTTTCTGCCTTATGATTTCCAATAAAATTTTGTACTATTTGAACAAATAAAAACGAGAGTTAGATTCAATCTCGTTACCTTATCTAAGGACCATAAAATTTTGCAACTTTCAGTTTTTGCGAGTTAATACCATGAAATGTACGTGTAAATATGTTCTATATTGTTGTGGAGGATTCATTCTTACCCTGGAATTGATTGCCTTTGGCTCCACAAACGATTAAATTTCGTTTGAATTGTTATAGAGCCACTTCGGCCCAGGCTCAAGGATGTAAACTGCACAAGTGCAAGTTTAGTGACCCTAATGAAATGTGTACCTAATTTCTTCGATTCGATATCTAGTCGGATATCGTTTTCAAGAAAAGCAAAAAACTAAAAATGACAATGACAATCTGCAAGAGCTTTTTACTGTTTTATTGTATTTGCTAACCATTTTCATTTTTAGTTTTTTGCTTTTCTTGAAAACGATATCCGACTAGATATCGAATCGAGGAAATTAGGTACACATTTCATTAGGGTCACTAAACTTGCACTTGTGCAGTTTACATCCTTGAGCCTGGGCCGAAGTGGCTCTATAACAATTCAAACGAAATTTAATCATTTGTGGAGCCAAAGGCAATCAATTCCAGGGTAAGAATGAAATGTACGTGTCAAGTTGCCAAGTTAATATGCAAAGGTGGAAATATCATTGTCTCTCTCGCAACCAATTACGTTTTGTTTTCACTGAATCATGACATTTCTTAATCCTCAGCTCTGTTGTCTCAAAAACATAAACATAAAAAATAAGGATAGTTTGTATATCTACTCTGCTATCCAAAAAGGAAGATTGCCATTTTTAGATCGACACAAATCACCCACTAATGTTCCTTATACTTATTTTTTTTTAGAACTAGTGATGTTGTCTCACATTCCTTTCTCATGCTGGTAGAATGACCTATAAATATTGAGCCAAATTTGTTTCCGTTGTGTACAGTAAATGATTTTCATTTAATCTGGAGGCAAGTAATTCGAAATACCCTATTGGGAGGTTCAGTCTCTAATGAGATCATTGAGTGGTTGTTGTTTGGGTTAGGAATTAATAACGGGTATTCAGCCAAAAAGGATCTATTAAAAGACATAATTTGTTTTTATCGAAGTTTTCGGTTAGTATCGTGACCTTCGTCAGGGCTAGAAATTATTTGTATATAATAATGTATAATATATAACAATTTTGTGATAACTTACAATCAAAACTAGTTAAAATTAATTTTGTAATTTATAACATTTTCAAAAATGTGGAAAAATATTAGAATATCCTATAGATCTATATAAAAATGTCAAAGTCAATCCACTTTGTTTCAAAATAAATAATTTACAAGGTATTAAATGAATACTTGATATTTGATGTTATTAATTTAATAATAATGGTAAGGTGTATTGGCATCTAATTATCTGTGATCTTGTGACAATATATAAAAATAAATAGAGCTTAACTCATCAACTTCAGTGCTCTTATTCATAGAATTTGTTTTATTGATTTCAACCATTTCTAAAAATAACTTTTATTTAAATTTGTCATTGAAGTTTGGTATGTGACGAGTAATGTATGTGTGTTAATCGGATAAAGCAGAAGTGTGTTTTTATGTCCAGAAATTCTGCTTTTTTAGATTTTATGATGCTTGTACAATATATTTTTTATCACAATTATTACGTGAATTGAGTATACTAAATTTGAGTAATTTAAAGTAATAGTTTTTCTTTTAATTTTGAAAATAAATTACGAATCGAACGACGAGGCTAATTTTATAGGTTCATTTCTAAAATTTTTTATAATCTTTGGGTGAATTCTTTGATATATGGAAAAGAAGCATAAGAAACATTTGGAATATCATTATTTATGTTAAAATTAATATTATTGTTGATATTATTATTAATTCTAATGTTGAAAAGTAATTTTTTTAGGAAATTTAATGGATAGCAATTAGGATGTGTACAATTTTATTTTTTAAAGAAACATGCACTAAGTTTATTATTCTATTTTTTAAAGCTAGAACTAAATTAATTTTAATTTTAATTTTATTACTATAATTTAAATATCTTTTCGAGTAAACAGGTTTTAAATAGCAATCAGTAATTAGAATATTATTATTTTGTTTAATTATCATTGTATCTAAAAAGGTAATTGGTTATTCACTTCTTTTTCAATCGTGAATTGTAATTTTGGGTGGTAACTATTAAAAACTGAAAGAGTCCCATTTATTTTACTACTAGGAATACAGCAAATAATATCAACAATTTTTTTTAATAAAATTTGGTTGAAAAGTTACATTTTCTAAACATTGGTCTATTAAATCATCCATTGCATATTGAGCATTGGTTGGAGAAATAGAACTGCCCATTGGGGTTTCAAAAACTTGTTGATAAAATTTATTATTAAAAGAAAGATCATTAAAATTGAAGATAAAGTTAAGTATTTTAATAAACAAACCATTTGATATCTTACAATTATCATATACCTATATACTGGCCCAATATTTATTGATACTATTAATTTTTAAATTAATTGGTATGTTGGTAAAGAGTGATTTAATGGCTAGCTAGACTGATTAATGTATGATTTGCAGGTATTAATTTGTTATTTACAACTTTCAAAATTCAAAAGAGTCTTTAATATGATAGCTATTAGATCTAATGTATGAAGTCAAAATATTAGATATGAATTCTGTTCATTTTATATTAGGTGCTTCAATACATAAAACAGGTCTTAGAGATAGAGTAGGTTTATGAATTTTAGGTAATCCATAAAATTTTGGGCATATTGAATTGTAACTCTTTAGTTTTTTTTTTTATGTAATATCGTCAAATAATTTTCTATCGTTTTGGTTAGTTCATTGTTAACTAAAGAATAAAAATATTTATCTTCGAGTAAATCATTGGCTAAATATATTTATTCTTGTTGATCAATTAATACTGTTATTGCCTTTACCAGATTTAGTAACTAAAGTATTTGGATGATCTTAAAAATGTTTGTTTTGTAAAAAAAGATTATTGATAAAATAACCTACATGTTTATTAGAATATTTAATTGAATTTATTTTAATGGATAATTAGTAATGATGTTTGTAAGTTTAGCTCTAAATAAATTATTTTTATTAATATTAAATCCAAATTCATAGATATTATTTTTTATATCTGATAGTAGTTTAGGGATTGAAATATCTTTTATGTATGAAGGAACACAAAACATCGGAATATGAATATTAGTAAGATTTTTAATCCATAAATCTTTAGATTTAATATTATTACCGATTTCATTTTTAGTTTGTTAATTTTATCAATATTGTTTCTTTTAATTCGATCAAAAATTCTTATATATCCAATATGTTCATTATTTTTGAACGTAGTTCAAATGATAAACATTAGCTATAAATTTCAAACAATTATTTTTTAAAATTAACTATTAAATTAACAACATCAAATATCAAGCAATTTTTCAACACCTTGTAAATTATTTATTTTGAAACAAAATAGATTGACTTTGACTTTTTTATATAGATCTATAGGATATTCTAGTATTTTATCAACTTTTAGCACATTTACCAAAATGTTATAAATCACAAAATTAAATTTAAAGGGTTTTAATTGTACCGAAAGCTTGGATACAAAACAAATAATATCTTTTAATAGATCTTCTTGGCTGAATACCCGTTATTCATTTCGACATTTACAACATACAGCCGTGATCCTTAGGAGAAATTAAGTTGTTTGAAGTGTTAGAAACTTGCTGAATCTGCTTCAAAATTAATGTCGTTTTCTGATTATATACAATTCTGAATCATCTTACGGAAGTTTCGCCAGGCTGCTGAATGTTGGAATGGCTATTTCTTAAGAATGCAATACAACTCTCTTTGCGAAATCTAAATGAGGATATGTCCATGTATGCCTATTGTTCCGATTGATGCCTTCGATATCTTCGAGACAAATATAGTAGTAATCATGATGATTTCTTGGTTCCCTACTCCAAACTGTAAACACTTTCTCTTTCCAACCATCTGCTGCCGCGAATGTTAAATGCATATTTTGCGTACGATATGTGGAGCCTAAGAATGATCCTGGTCTCAGAAGTGAATGCCAAAATAGGCCAGATAACTTCTTTTCGCAAAGAAGTTAGAAATAATCTAGTTATCTCTTTTCTTCCAAAGTGTATTCGCCACATACATAGCAAAAAATGTCCAGACGAATCACACAGCTAAGTCTGCCTATGGATGACATGGTTTTAATTAAATGTTTCATATTATTAAAGAACGTCGAACATATTCCCAAAATTATTGCACACCTTCACCTACGACAACTCAACAGTAAACTGAACTGGGTAAGGCAAAAATAGACAGATTGAGTTTCATGGTTAATAGTAATACCCAAGTAACTGAAACTAGCTAATTAAATTAAAATTTTGGATAGAAAATTTTAATTATCGCCTTTAAGGCTTTTTTGCCTTTTATCAGACCTAAGATTCAGTATCGCAAAAAAAACAGATGCTACGAAACAAAAAAAAAACAGGTATTTTTTGAATCAATAATATTCAAAATTAGTTCTTACCTCTCCAGCACCAAGAAAAAAAAACATTTTGTTGCTCTGTATTGTTACCAAATTTCAATCCCAGTGGAATACGATTTACTTTAAGTGGACATCGAGAGCCTTTAATTCAAATGAGAAAGCCTGCCGCGAATGGAGAGAGGTTTCTATTTATCTAGTATCAGCCAAAGAGAGTTGTTTCTCTAGATTTATGAACAACACCCCAACCGTCTTTCAAGCTAATGTTGTTTATGACTGATGTATGTGAGCTTTACCTAAGTAGCGAATAAAATTTGTATTAACACGTGTTCTCACATATTATATGCCTTGCGGTCAGTTTTAAGGAGAGATATCTGATGTTTTCCGAAATCGTAAATTTGAATTTCACGATGATTCATTACATGCATATATTGAGAAAACTTTGTTGTCTATTACTGATGTATATAAGCTCTATAAGAAGCTAATCAAATTTGTACTAACACTTTTCTCACATGCATTCTCTGCTTTCATTTTTAGGGAGAGACATCTGACGTTTTTCCGGATATTCAACTTGAATTTCAGAATAGTTCAAATCACTTATACGCCTAGCAAGAAAAAATTATTGTTTATGACTAGATTTACGTGGGTGGGTTCTACTTAAGAAGCTAGCGAAATTTCTGTTAGCCCGTGCTCTTACATGGATTTCCTGCTCTCGGTTTCACTGTGATATAAACCATAAAAAATAAGTTGACGGAATCGTTTAGTAAATGGAAAATAAAGAAATGAATTAAAATAATTGGAAAGGAACTTATTCCTAAATAAAATTACGGTGGCATGCAATATCCTTAATGCGAAATATAACACATCGAACATATATGAAAACTATTAATATGAGTAATGATAAAAGAAATCCCTTTTGTTTTCGCTCACTAATAGCACTTTTTGTTACATTTGGAACCATTTATCATATTCCATTGACGTTTTATTAGTCAAAACATGCTATTTTGGTTATTGTTGGAATGCTGAAAATCGTTTTCGATAAACTAATGGGAAATTTGGGTATTTCATACCCGCCCAAAAAGGCGAATGATAAAAAAGCATAGAACGAAAAGTGATAGTGTCCCTGCCAGAAAGACAATGTAACATTTAATAGCCCAAGGGTCTATTGTAATAACTGCTGAAACAAAATAATATAGGAGGATAAGAGCTTGCAAACCCCTTGGGGTATGAATTGAAAAACAATTATATGTTATAATGGATAATAGACTGCTAAACAATGCTGTTTCAAAAGGGCTATATGATATTATTATTGAATTGTTTTGCAGATGTTGCGTACGCACCAAATAAGCTCTTCGATCGTCAAAAGTTCTGTTCTTTTCAACGCATATTCAGCCAGTAAACAATTACTTATATACATCGTAATGATCTCTATTTATTATCAATTTCTTCTTTACAGGGGACCTGAGTAGATCTTGTTTAAGTTTAATCGTTTAATATGATTCAGTGATATTAAAAAATTAGTTAGATAAGATACGTTTTACTATAAAATTTTTAAAACATCATTGCATTGCATTAGGTTGCAACAATAACAATTCAGTATTAAATTTAATTTGAATCAAAATCATTAAAACATTTCTTGCATTAAGGGAATTATTCATACAAAATATCTTAGCAATTTTTTCCTACATGCATAATCTTAACTTGCAACACAAAAATTGATCTTGCATTTTCAAAAAATAGATCAATATACCCTTATAATATGGAACAAAAACACAGTATGCTTAAAAACCAAAGACAATTAAAAACAATAGACAGAGCAGGTCATTCATAAATTACCAAATGTTTACATGCCAGCATTAGAAATAGTAATGTGAAAAGGGGATAAAGTAATGACGGAAAATAATGAAGATGGCAGCCGCAGCGCGTCACACATTTAATTTCTGTACGGCCACAACAACGCGTCTGCGTTATGTTACTCCCGACGCGACGGCGCGCGGCGCACCATAGCCGTAACATTTTATTACACCTGTTTAAAGTCAGGCAACATTGAAATAACCCTGCTGTCAAGCAGAAAAAAACAAGCCTTTACAAAAATGAAAAGGACTAGACACAAATGAATAATTTATTAATATTGAAATATGCACATAACTAAAAAAATAAGTTTTAAGTTACAGTTCGGGGAAAAACAATTTACGTTTAATTGATAATTGACTAGAGGAATAGGAATGGAATAGGGTGCCGCTAGCTGCCGTGCTGGTCTACTTGGAAATAATACTAATTATATAAAGAAGCAAAAGACAAACAAATTTCATTTATTACGAAATACAATTAATTTGGTGTTCATACTTCGTATTCTGTTTTGACGCAATGCCTGGGTTCTTGGGATTAACCCATGATGAATTCTTATCTTGAAGTATTGTCTCAAAACGAGTTATTAATTCATGGCAGTGGCCATATTGCAGACTTATTTCATATTTGTGTTAAAAATATTTGTTGTTTTATGAAAAACTATCTTTCAGGCCCAGTTAGGAATAGCGCTATCAAAAATAACAATTTGTCTAAAAAATAACAAGAAATCAGGTATTCAATATCAGTTTTTTAATGGAAAAAAAAATGCCGAAAAATTATTTTTTGTGTTTTTTTTTAAACCTGAAACTTGAAGCATATTTGTATTGAGCGTACATGATCCCTCGTTACGTTTTGTCTTCACATATTTGAACACTTCATGCCTGGCTCTCCGCTCGCTTCGAGGGCGCAACCAACAAAAACTAACCCAAAATATGAGCGAGAACCTCCTTCTGACTTAATTTCCATAATAAATGTAATTGACAATACAGAAACAAATAAAACTAAATGAAGTGAAATCACAGAATAGAAAATATTGACAAATGGACGGCGGATTGCCAGTTACGTCATCCCGCCAACCAGTGAACGCGAAGAGCGACTGTATACCTACGCGAATACGACCAGTAGAAATTAGCACACTCGATTGTTTGTTACGCGTCGAAAAATAGTTCCAGATTGAAATATTAATATTATGAAACAAAATTAATAATCCACATTGTTTTTTCGTTAATCAACTTGAAATAGGTTCCTCTTATTATAATAAATAGTGCTGTTAAGTAATTTTGATAGTATTATTGTTAAGGATCACCTATTTTTCTACTGCATGACATATATCAGCAACTAAATTTGAAACGTTAATTTTCCATAAACTTTTACAACTAATAATTATGACGAAGAAACACTGGATTCTATTAACTCACGACCCTTTAAACATGTAACAGCAAACAAAAAATAGTTTAAATAGGTACTTACTTCTCTAAAATAATATTCGTAGAGTACGATTACGAGTTTACTTACTTACGCATGGAATGTAATATTTGGGTTCAAATGAATGGATGCTCTGTTTTCATGAACATGGCGGCCAGTTTCATCTAGACGAGTGCTGACTAGCAACGTTGTCAGCGAGCGCGGCAAGAGGGAGTACTGCTGATTTCCTGAACAATGTAAAGTGGTGAAGTAGTGACATAGAACCCAGTTTATATAAAGCTTCTAGCGGAAAATACGTATACCTAACACTTCGTATTTTTTTATGTCTCCATTTTGATTCAAGTTTTGTGTTATAAATGTTTATATATTAGAATTATGAACACATTAAAGCGAAAAATGTATGTTTTGACATGCTAAGTGTAATTTTTCTGTCATTTTATTAAAGCTGCCGATTTTACACGATGCAGTCATACTCTTGGGCACAACAATAATAAAACCTCTTGGGTGTCATCGGCAACAGCGCCGCAGTAGCGGTAAATAATAGTACGGCTTGCGTACTACTTTATAAAAGAGGAAAGAAGAAGGGGAACGAGGTTGGCGTCTTCATATTTAGTAAATAAATATGTCTATTTTTCTATATGTCTTTGTTAAAAACCACATAAAATCACATTTACCTTTGACGAAATCCTAGAGTTTATTTGCAGTATTCGTTGTAAAAACCACATAAATCAGTGACTTATGTTGTTTTTGCAGCGACGCGACGCACGCCGACCATCTTTTAAATGGATGTGTTTACCGTGACGGCGGTGTTGTTGTTTGTTTACTTGTGCTACAGGTCCCCATTATTAACCACGTCAGTATATAAGTTTATTTTGACACGGAAAGAGCTATTTTTGCTAAGTATGATACTGACGAGGAAGTTGCGCAAGTCTTAAAAAAGGGACAACGATATCCAGTGAAATACAAAAGATTTTCACATGCTAATTGGAACGAAAAGCTTTTGCCGGCACGTACTACTGGACCAAGCTGCAAACTAAATCTTGGCCACTTCTTAAACGAAATGCCGATTTTTAATTCGAACTTTTCATTTTCGTAGTTTTATTGGAATTTGCAAAGTTAACAATGATACATGTACTAAGATTGAGGAAGTGAAGTAAATTCTGTTATTATCTATAGATATAATTTATCATATATTCTAACCAATGGGAATTCATTTTAAAACGAACTAATCAAAATATGTTATATAAATTATGGGATAGAAAATCGCGGTCTTAGCGGATTTTCATTGCCTGGTGCGAGTTCACTTTATCAATATGGACTCCAAAATAATGGAAAGTCGAAGCGAAATCGTCGATGCGTTTCGTCAGCTTGAAGCAATCATATTACTCAGTCCGTGTCTTGAGAACAAATCGTGACGGGGAGCAGTGGTAAGATGTTAATCATACCAGGTTTGGAAGTAAGTTGATATTCGAAGGAAGAAGCCCTTCCATTCATGCGATACCAATTATATTCAAACTGAAAAATATAAAAACACTACAATGCCTAATATGACACCACAATTGTAAAACTGGTAATAGTTTCTTCAAAATTAGTATAGAGCTTTGAAAATATCCAATGCTGATATGTTAGTTATGTTGATAGTTAACGCTGTTACCTTCGGTTTAAATGGCGGTATTGAATAGGCTCGCAAAAAATCTACTTGAACTTCCATAAAAAAATCATGACATTGTAAAATACTACGAAGATAAGGGATGTAATTTCGTCTACGTGTACCAACGTTAACGGCCTTATGTTGGGAAAGAAAATAACAGAATTTGTAAAATAAAAGCCGGTTTATTTACAGTAATTGAGCAATGTCGTTTAGCCAGTGGAAGAATCGCATTTTCAAGTGCCCGGAAGCAATTTTATCATTTTCGTGAAAAGCCAGTTGTGCCCTTTTGTCTTTCTACCTCAGAATTAGTAATTTTTAATATATTCTGCAAAATTGTAAGCAAAAACAATGATAATTCAGTGAGCAATTTATGTAAATTGTTTTCATATTCTGGATAATCTTCTTGAAAACCATAAAAGCCTATAGCCAGGTACTGTCACAACTAATTAAAAGGTTTTTTAATTGCTCTCTAACTCGGTGAAAGCTCCCCGATACAAGTTGCTATCATATTTTTCTCAATAAAAGAACGGCGTGGTATACAAAATATGGCAAGAGGTAATTTTGAACAACAATACAGGGTTAATTACAAAAAGATGTGACAAATTTGATCCTAGACCTAATTAACAATTTTTAAATTTCATTTATTTGGACGTTTCTGCCACATTCAGTTTTATACCGGAAGTTAAACAACTTTGGTATTTTAAATTGGACACCATGGCATCTTTAGACTCCTTTTTAACATCTAATTAACTTATATTATCAATTATCTATCCCAATCTCTGCAATTATCGTAATAAATGTAGACATATGAAATGCTAGCAGTAGTTAGATACATTAAAGTCTAGTCCTCTTTATTCTGTCACCAACGTTAAACAGTTTTGCTTAACCAATTATTAGTAGAGAAGTAAATTTCCTATTTAATTTTCTGTCCATGCATTATGTTCCTATCGAGGTTTCTGTACACCTATATTTATAGTTTCTATAGATATGACTAAAGACCGGATTATATATGCTTCCAGAAACCTTAAGAATATGCGCACATGCACATTTGTTTTTAAATTTATGCAGGATATATGCAAAAAAATACATACATATGGAATTAATATGCAGTAATAAAACAACTAAATTTTGAATTTCTAAATTAAATTTTCACTAAATTAGAGTATTGAGTATTGAATGAAAATAAATAAGTTTTATATACCCAACACAATTTTCCTATATCAATGTATCAATGTATATCAAACTTATATAAATATTAATTTGATAAATTATTAAACGCACAAAATTCTGGAGTCTATTAATAAGGACATATTTGTACAAAGAAAGCAATGGCTCTACATCTACTGAAGTTATAGGGCAAAACTTTAATTTTGAGACTAAGACAATTCGGTCATTAGTAATGGCATTATCTTGAACGCAGAAATAAAATTATTTCAGCTTTCCTAGCGGAAAATGTATACTTTTTTAATTGCTCATAACTCATAATTGACTAGAGATAGGAGTAGGACTAGAGTAGAAAATTAGTTGTTCCCTGTACCCGCTGTTTAATTTATCAAAACTGACTGATGCAATATAATAATATTTGTAACGCTTATTATTGAATTGTGAATTTCGAAAAGGGTTTATGACTGAAAAATTAAATTTTTCAGGAACCATATAAAATGGAAGTTCTCCTGAACGCTCCTGAGAGGCGCTGTCAGGAACACAGACAATTGTGTAACATCGAAACATCATAGAAAAAGTAACATTTTTCAATAAAGGTATATGAAGAAAATAGTTCATAGACCAATTTGACTAAAATTCGAGATGCTCAACAAATAAAATTAAAATAGAAATACAATTCGTCAAGAAAGTATCGCATCACCAATAAAAATGATAATATGTTTGTAAAATCGGATTTTTTTACTTTAATGCTCTTTAAGATTAACATTCTTACAATAATAAAAGAAAGAATTGTTGTTTTTAAAAAAGTCGTCAGTTCATATTTTGCTTCGGTTAAGATTATATTATTTTTGTTGAATTGCGAATTCAGTGAATAATATTGAATATGGATGATCCTGTAAACATGAACTTAAATTTAACAAGAGATCAAGTAAGGTGGGCACAGTCAGAGATATATCGCTAATTTAGTTGGCGTTCATTAATCGACAGTATCTCGAGGAAACAGGAAGGTATGAGGGACGATCAGTATTATATAGGCCGCAAGAAACTACTCCCGCAAACAATTGATGTTTGACATCTTCAAGCTCTACATCGAAGCCATATGACTGCAGCTCAACTGCAACATGAGTTAGCTGTAACTCGGAACGTAAGAATATCTTCAGAAACCATTAGAAACATCTTAAGGCTGTCTAGAATTAGAGCTAGAGTGACTGTCACCGCTCTTCGTTTCACCAGCACCGTGTAGCACGGTTAGCATTTCCGAGAAAACACGTGAGTTGAAATATCCATGATTGGGGTAACGTATTCCGCACAGTCGTGGTTTTGTTTATACACATCAGATCAAAGAATACCCTGTTTATAGACGAGATGGGGAGCGCTATTCCCAATGCAACATAAGGCTTTCGACCAATTTCGGTCTATTACATCTTGGTGAGGAATATCTTTGAGGGACTACACTGTGCTGTTTTATGAAGGTTGCTTAACTGCCAACAGATACATTAGGGACATTTTTGAAGATGCTGTGCCTTCCGCCACACTTGTTGGTTTTCTCCTAGGCATGATAATGCACGCTCCCCACGTAGCTTCAGGAGATCAATATCCCAGTTCTTGGCTGGCCAACGTGCAGTCGAGATTTAAACCCGATAGAGCATGTTTGGGACTTTCTTTACAGAAGGGTGAGATCTGGAAATATTCTTGCAGTCTTGACTACCTAAAACAGCTATTAACTACAGAACGGGAATACTCGAAACAATAAGGTATTCTGGAGATATTAATTGGCAGCATGCCACAATGTTGTCGGGATGGAATAAGAGGCATTTTTAATCATATTTTTAAATTACCCTGATTTAAAAATTTATTTGAATAGAATCACTGTTCTACATTTATTTTATATTTTTATCCAATTTACTAATAAAGTTGTTTTAAATAAAATATCTGAAAACATCAATATCAATAATCATATTTATTTATTTTTCTTTATGTATTGCTGGTAAAACAAATATAGAATGCTCTATTTGCCAAAATATATTAAAAATTAATAATTGTTATGAAAAATGTATAAAGTGCTATGTCTAAGTTAAATACAACCAAAATTTCAAATGTTACTTGTATTAGTTGCAAAGTTATGAAACGTAGTTTTTAACATGTTTTTGAATTAAATATTATAATAATAACGTGTAAATCAAAACCGGCTAGACATAGGTACAGTACAGATACCTGTTAAAGGCCTGAATATAAAAGATATTAATTTAAAATAGTTCTTTAGTTAAACTTGTGGTATACTGAAAGTGGCAAAAACGCCAAAATATTTTTATTCAAAAGACTTAAATCAATTATAGCTGTAGTGATACATTTTTGACCAACCCAAACTATCTCTTATCGTTTCTGAGATCTAATGGGCAACTCAGCGTGAATAATCTTGTATGGTAAACGTCCTATCATACCCAGTTTCATAATGTATGGCAACCATTTGCTCTGAGTCCATTACCATGGTTTCAATGGTCTAAATTGAAACCAGAACCATTTGGTCACCAACAATTGTGAAGCCCGGCCTTGGCCTAATATTAAGATATTTTCCAACCGAACATGAAAACCGTACATGGGACGATAATTTCCAATAGTTTAATTCGTTTAACAACATGACAGGTTATTTATCGCCTTCAAAAGTTAAATTGACATTTAGAATTACGGTTTTCTAGACAGTTGGAACAAAGCTTTTTATTTGCATCAGCAGGGTTACTCGGGTGTTCCGATTTAATGTGCCTCGCCTTTTTAGAGTTTAAATGGGAATACGACACTGTACTGCAGGAGAGTATCTCTGATGAAATGATAATACCAACAGCTAAATGACCTTAATCAAATAAATATCGACACATAATAATATAAATGGACAAGAGCTTGTGTAAGGCCTGGTGGCTGAAAAAAACCGTTATTTATTAATAACTTTGGTTGGTAAAATACCAAGCAAAAACGGGCTACATTATATTATTATTACTATTATATTCCGTTGCAGATATTATGTTCGTACTAATAGGTTCTCGGTTCTTATCAACGCATAGTATCTTCAGCCTGTAGACAATTATGTATCCATTATAAGTAATAGAACATAATTATTTATAATTACCTATTGTAAGTGAGCGCATGGACAATTTAAAAAAAATTATGGTTGATTTTCATTAGGGCAGCTGAACAACTGTAAGAGCTTAGTTTTTGAGATATCACCTAAACTTATGATTTTTTTTAAATGGAAAAACATAATTCTTATTCTAAGAATAATTTGGCTTTTCAAAAATATATAAGTAGTTTATATATTTTTTGAAAAACAAGCTTAAGATTTTGCAGATGGACATAACGCAATTTATTAGAAACAAATACAAATTTCCAAAATTTTACAGATATGTGAGAATTTTTACTTATGAAATATTTTTGTTATGTAGGTGTTTTTATTATACTTTCTATTATCTTTTTTTATTACAATGGCTAAATGTGACAATTATGATATGTTTGTATGTTTTACACAAAGCAAGGAAAGGCCCCAAGAATTATATTTCAATAGATAAAGTATTTAAACGCTATCATTAAGATAATTAATTCTCATATCGGCGATCGGTTTGGTTCATATTAGATGTTTAGACACAAGGCAATAATACCCAGACCTAACTAGTATAAGCACTGACCCTTTATTCAACGGCGTCCTAAAACTTACTTTAACAAAGACATAGATAGAAAAGAACTACGCAGGGGGAAGTCACATCCTGTGAAATGAAAAATAAGGGAAGAAATTGACGTAGCAATATCTGACTGACGCTCAAAGAATTTTGAGCAAATATAAATAATACCGTCCATATGTATTTGAAAAAGTATAACATTTACACCCCGGATGTGCCAAGTGCCGAGTAACGTTTGCCACTCTGGTGTGACGAATGTTATTTTTTATGTGCTGCAATTTTAATTCGTCATAATGCGAGTCATAGGTCTGCAGAAAATCAATATTTAATTTTGTAAAGGACATGAGCGTGATTCAAAGTTTGTGTCTCGTGTATTATTTTGGGCCGTCGCATAGTCTAGAATGTAGATATCTAAAAATCCTGAGAAATATGTTTCAGAGTTGTTGGAAAATATTCCATTCGTCCATTATAATTCCGTTTGTCTCCAACAAGATGGTGCCCCAATGTTGTTAAAACCATGAGTCTGTAGCGGAACTTCTTGAGGCAAATTCTAGGCTTATGGTAAAGTAAAAATAAAACCTGTAATCGGTCCTGGTTGGATATTATTGGATATCTTTGAACAGCGTTAATGCTTGTCAAAAAAGAACCAAGAAATTATAAAAATGATTTCACTCTTTTAAGGAATGGCATCAATTTCCATTTTATCTCATAATCTACTTAAAAAGAAAACGCGAAATTTAATTTCAAATTTTATTATTAATTTAATTATTATTTGTTTATTTTTACAGACATTTTTAGTCATTTTGAGATATTTTTGTACAAGTTCGCTGAAAAAGACAACGAAATGCCATTTTCGATTAAATCTAAATTCAGAGCGTTCGTTTTCCATACCATAACTAATAATTGTATTTATTATTTTTTTTTTTGAACATACCGCTAAGTGAACGAATTTAGATTAGAGTACAATGTATAGATCTTCCTTTTTCGAGATGGGCTCTGGTTGTACAAACATTTTCCACTAACTTAGAATTAAGCAGGTGGTCGACTAAACTTGAGTTTTACTCCCACTCGTAAAAGCTACTCTATGCCGTAGTGCTTCAACAAACTTCCAAGAAGAAAGGAGGTGGAGGAAAAGTTAAAAAAAAAACACTTTAATTATGTAAGTGACATATGTACGTATCAAAATTTTAGTTTATAAAAAAATTAAGTGCGTGTTGCGAAATGTAAGCACGTTTAAATTTAGAAATTCTCAAAAAAAATTTCCAATATGATTCGCTGTTGGTTAGCTATCGTAGAGAGAAAAAAAACGATAAAATACATGCGTTGCTATGGCGACCTGTCGAAAATGTCATTTTGATTGGTTAAAACGGTCTGGTGTGAATTTTTCTAGTGTATTATCTTTCAGTCAATTATCGATTATCTGTCTTTCAACTAACTGTGGTATGGATTTTCAATTAATTGTTTTTTATCATTTTGTTTTTCGACTTGTAGTCTTTGTATAGCTACTGTATTTTTCATTGCACTATATTATTACAAATTGATTGCATAATACATGTTTAAACTGAAATGTTTCCATTATATTTAAAAATTGATCGCAATGCTTTTGATAAATTGCCTCCGGTGGAATCAGTAGGTATATGTTCATCAAGATTTTCCCACATCACATTTTCTCATGGTGTAAACGGGTTATTTTTTCACTTGTTTTGAGTTTTCTAACTAGATGAAGAGGTGTTTAGGTTGAATCAAGGGTCGAATATATTTTTTAGGGCTTTTGGAGAGAACAAATATGATTTTATAATTAATTTCATGCATGGGATGAGAGTCATGACACAATATATTTCTTTTAACCACCTATCCTCCTAGACAGACAATCAACTGAAAACAATCATGTCCATTCCTGCACCAGGCGTAATATTAAGGTTTTTTATAAATTATAAATGTAATTAAATAAGTGAGAAAACGTTTGTATTTAAAACTAACAAGGCCGAAAATATTGCCTGGTTTATATTCAAATGCAGTATGACCAATTACTTCTCTTTGCCAAATTTGGTCTGAATTGGTTAAATGATTTTCGAGAAGTTTCTCGTTTCTCAAAGCCATTTGCGTACATCTTAATTTCAACATTTCAAAATCTAACATCAAGTAGGATATTTGGGAGTCGTGTGTACTAATGTTCATAAGAGCAACCAAATACGATAAAAATAAACTGTATTTGGGAACATTTCCGATAACACGGCAAATCCAGCAATACTGCAACAACTCATTATCAGCTCGGAAATGGTAAATTAATCTCTGTACTAAATTTGGCTCAAATTTGATAAACAATTCTTGATATATTTTACAGTTTCCAGAATTTTGAAGAGCTCTGTATATATGCACTCTCAACGATATTGTGTGTCTGAGCTAACTACGTGATTTTTGACTTTCTAAAGGAAGTTATGCCAGGAAAAATCGTTGAAAGAATTTGAGAACTTTATTTAGGTCCTGCCATTTTAATCAGAGGGAAACTTAACGATATTGACCTACTATCGGATCAATATGTAATAGTCCACAGCCTAATAATGGCACGTAAATATTTCAGGTAGATAAACCGTGTGTCCCCGATTCACCCACGGTGTACCCCACAAGCCACCTGGCAACGGCGCAAGACTAGCCCTTAAAACAATACCCTCCACCAGCAGGTCTTCGTCTGTTCGCGCCCGCAGTTTATTCAGGTTCACCCTTGTATTCGTGTTTTGTGCCGGAGTCACTCGCGCGTTCCGTTCTAGCGTATTACCGTGTTTCCGGATCCGGTGGAAGTACATTCAGTTTAGACAATATTTTATCGCTGGCTGGGTAAAGTTCGTATTTAAATATTTAAAAGGTGTTTAGTTTCAGCTAGAAATGGATAGCGTCGATATAAGCAACGAAGAGGAAGTAAGATAGTTTTCTATTTTAAATTTGTTGCACGTGCGTTTAAATCTAGCCAAATTTTTTCAATTTAAAAATATACGATTTAAAAATCAAAAATAATGAATGATGTAGATGAGACCGGATCAAAAATCAAATTAAATTTTTCCAGTGTCAAAAAAGTTATCATTATTTCAAGTCGTTAATTAATAATATTTAGGATCACACATTTTTTTGATAGGAAAATTGAGCAGTTTCAAATTTCAAATAAAAAATTGATAGTTTTGCATCGAAGTAAATTGGAAAATGATTGATGTCGCGTTTTAACTTTTCAAATCTCAATAAACTTAATTCCGAGCCTATCACACGAAAAGACTCTTGAAGCTTTTTTTGATTGGCCTTTGACTGATTTTTAATATTCTTTGGTTCACAAAGTGACAGTTTTTATAATACTTTCTAAGGTAAATTAGTAAGTGAAGTGACAAACATCTAAAAAATGACGTTTTAAATGTTTACATTTCCTCACCATATGTGAACAAGCTTAAGGAAGATTCTTTCTTAGATTTTTCTTTAATTTTCCTGCTTTTAAATTGTTGATTTCAAATAATCTGAATCTCCCACAATGTATTTTTTACATTTACTGTACAGAGTGGCTAGAATAGTGTTGGTCAAATTAGTGCAAAATTGCGTATTTAGGTGCCTAACGATATGCCGTTTAGAAAGTTTTAAAATTCCGAGTATTTCACCCCCGTGAAGACGAAACGTCGGATTCGAAACTAGATACCACCATTGGATAGAGTGGATAAGATGGCAATGCCAAAATGGAATTCAATTTGTAATCCGTTTTTAAATAAGCTCAACAAAAAATAAAACGATTTTTCAGTATTTCGTTTTTTTCCTGATATAATGGGAAATTTAAAACTTTCTAAACGGCATATTGTTAGGCACCTAAGTGCGCAATTTCGCCCTAATTTGACAACCCTCTATCTCTTACGGTTTTCGAGTTCCCCTTACATAGATTCGAATTCGAGCCACCCTGTAGATTGACTTCATTCCTACCTATCTCTTATCTAGAACCAAAAGAGAAAAAAGAGAAAAACTTTAAATAAAAACAAATTGGGATTCTATCAGAATTGCCAGAATCTGTCAAAAAAGCAATTAAATGAAAGTCGGGAAGTTCACAAATGAAATCACCTTCCTTATTTTTGTAACTTTCATAGTTAGGTTCGAACGAGGGTTCGAATGGAACGATTTTTTTGTCCTGATTTGAGAAATATATAGTTTAGTTATAATAATTGCCAAAACCATTTTCATCATATTGAAGATTCGATTTTTGAAGATGTCAATACATCCTGAACACCTACTTACTTAAAATATATAGAGTATGTTGGACAATAAAAATTCTAATTTAAACCAACTATATAGGTTGTTCAAAGTTCATATTAGCTTACGTTCGTTTTTGCTTTATTTTTGATATAAAGCATGACAAATATTGTTTAAAAAATTGTTTTTTTATACCTCCGAAACTACATTCGATATTTTATTAGGCTTAGTGGGTGTAAATCTTGGTGTAAATTAAGCATAGGGACCTGGATAGGGACACATCTTTTTGGAAAAAAATGAACTTTAAGTTTAAACCAGGGGCGTCCGAATTAAAATCCGTATTTTGGATGAAAAAAATGATACGTAACTGCCTTTTCCAAAACCAAATATTATTTTATCAATGTTTCCTCATTTTGTAATAAAAAAGTTGTCTTGATTTTTTTGTGGGTTGAACTGATTTTCCATAAAAACAAACAATAATAATTATCTGAACGTGAAAATAAAATATTTGTGTACTTAAAGCTTAACAACTAGATGCCCACTGTTAAATTAGTTAATAATTTAAACTGGGTGTTAAAAAATTAATAACAATTTTGTGAACCAAAAATAATAATAGATAGGTTGTTGAAAATACCATCCACCTACAAACATACCATGCTTCAGCTTTTCTTCTCACATCACAATAAACGCGGCGATTATTCAGTTATTCTACAGTGTTAACTGGAGTGCTGTAAACCAGAATTTTAAGATGCCCCCAGAAAAAAAAATCTAAACTATTTAAATGTGGTACTTCGGAGGCCACAACTGGAGTACATCATGACCAACACATCGGTTATGAAATGTACGATTTAAATACTTTTTGCTTCTAGACTGAAATGAGCTGGTGCACCATCATGCATGAACCACATTCTATTGACAAATTAAAACTGGCTTATTCAAGCAATATGGGCAAATCTTGCTCTAGAATCTGGCGACAGTTATTGTCAGTTAGCTCTTCTGGCAGGAAGAAACATATTTCAGCAATTCCAGTCCAGATATTCACCGAAAGTTGCTCTTGATGGTTAGATATCACAATTTCATGCGAGTTTTCTTCGTCCCAAACATGATTATTGTAGGAATTCTTTATTGCGTTTCTTGAGAAGTTAGTTTCGTCTGTAAATATTATTGCCCAGTCAAACAATGGGTTTTACGCAATACTTGCCAAAAACTATTGACAAAAGTCCAATCGCAAAGGAAAATCCCTGAAAGTAAGGCTTGGACCCATTCAATATTATACGGATATAATAGAAAATTGTGAATAATTTTCCAACCTTGAATATGCAAGATCTTGAAGTTATTTCCAGTTTTTTTAGTGCTAAGTTCAGGATTATCATCAATTCAATTTAAAACTGCTTCATTAATTTCTGAAGTTATTTTAGCACCTTTTACTGTTTGGCTTAAAATGCCTTTTTCAGTCAGCATTCTACGTACGTTTAAAAATGTTTGTCTATCTAGTGTGACACTATTCGGAAAGTGTTAACTGGAGTGCTGTTAACCAGAATTTTAAAAGAAAGAAAAACTCTAAACTATTTAAAACTGGCATTTATTCAAGAAATATATTGGCAAATCTTACTCTAGAAACCGGCGATAGTTATTGCCATTTAGCTTTTCTGGTAGAAAGAAGCATATTTCTGCAATTCCAGTTGAGATATTTAACGAAAATTGCTCTTGATGGTTAGATATCACAAATTTCACGCGAGTTTTCTTCGGCCCGAACATGATTATTGTGGAAATTTTTGATTGCGTTTCGTGAGAAGTTAGTTTCGTCTGTAAACATTACGTCACAGTCAAACAAGCAGTTTTTCCCAATATTCGCCAAACACCATTGACAAAAGTCCAATCGCAAAGGAAAACCCCTGAAATTAAGTCTGAGGCTCATTGAATATGATATGGATATAATAGAAAATTGTGAAGGATTTTCCAACCTAGAATATGCAAGATCTTCAAGTTATTTCCAGTTTGTTATGCACCTTTTAATGTTTAGCTTAAAATACATGTTTTTATCAACCTTCTATGTACGTTTGAAAATGTTTGTCTATTTGAGGTGACAATATCCGGAAAGAGCTGTTGATGTAATCGTCTAGCCTCAGGTGCACTGCCATCAGCCAAACCATACATGTAATGAATGTCAGAACTTGCAAAGAAGAGAATTTTAATATCCTGTTCTTGGTTTAGGGACATTAATTATTGGTCTTTACTTTTTTACCGAAACCCAGTTCAAGATACGAAAAAAAATTAAGAGATCTATTTATTGCAAAATGAAGCAACACTGATAACATATTTTTTTTTTTGAAAAGGCAGTGGCGTATAATTTTGTTTAATTCAAAATAATCATGATGGTGGTTAAAAATTAATTAACTTTTTCACAAAAGATCTTTTAATTTCAGAGGAAGACAAATAATCACGCAAATCTTTTTCACCTAATATATCAAAAATAAAGCGAACCGACAAATATTTATATAAACCTTGTCTCAAAATTATGCACAAAATTGACATTCAATTATGAAACACCATGTAGATTTTTCAAATCAGTAAATTATTATCTATATTCGCTAACTTCCCGACTTTCCTCTGCATTCTTTGGCAAATTTTTGCGGTTCGGATAAAACCCTAAAACTTTTGTGTATAAAGTTTGTTTCTATCTTTTACAGTTTTCCCTCTAAATTGAGGTTTAGGTAAAAATGACGGTCTTCGTAAAATCAAACAAAAATATAGGGTCAAAAACCCCTATGTCGCGTATAACCGTCTATATTGATCATTCACCTGCAGCCAAACATGAGGGTGAATGAAGTAAGCAAGGCTTTATTAGATAAATTTATTCTACTGCTTTTTATCGGCATAATGATAAAAATGAAATAAATTAACTCTGTCCGCGCAGTTTATTTAGCTACAAACGCTATTATACCGATTTCATCATAGAAATATGTTAAACTTTAATCCTCTCTTAAATCAAAATGATCGTCTTTTCATTCTATAATAACTTGATAGCCAATTCTTAACCAGCACTAAGTCAAGGGAAAAGGGAATAACTTATAAAACGAGAATATGGTAGTCAATTTTTATATTTTAATTCAATAGTTTGTTTTATTATAACCTTAAATTCAGTGGAATCCGTTATATCTGGGAATTTAATATAATTTGTATTACTTCTAAAGAAGCCTTTTAGAGGTAGGTAGTAATTTAGCGTCCATTTATGTACAGATCGTGGACTTTTGTAAACATATTTTTTGATCGAAAAAGATGAAACACACCAAATTTGATATCAAGCGGGATATGTTATGAATAAGAAGCGTTTCCCTCAAATCATTTCTCTACCCCCTAGAACTACCTTATGAAGATTAAGAAATAGGAAGAGGGGTCGAGTAGTACTTGAAGTTACTTTCACTCTCTACATGACCCTGTTTTCTAATTCTATTTCGTAAATCTTCAAGGAATTCGGGTTTGTGGCACACACTTTGATTTTCAGATGTTCCCATAACCCATAAGGAAAAATCCAAAGGCGCAAGATCAGGCGATCTAGGAAGACATTCTACTACACCTTTCCTGCCTATACATCGTTTAAAATCGGTTCATATTTGTTTTGTTCTTAAAATGTACTCATGTTTTTTTTTGTCTATTGTGTATGTTAAATTCGTTGATATTTTTAAGTTTATTTTATAGACAGTAACCTGGAGAGCTCGCTGGACAGTAAATATGATTTTAATTAATGGTTTTGATCTCTCTATGTAATGACTAATTTAAAAGAGAACTTCGATTAAAATACAAGTTAATGAACATATAAATTATACAACCATATTAAGATATTTCATACTATGTAATATAATTGTCGATAAAATGAAATATCGATATTACCGACGTTTTTAGCTCGATGATTTATAAATATCGATATTTACCATCGGTGTTACCAACGATGTTGAACGTTTCATGCCCCATCCCTAACATATTAATTTTATAATTTTTAAGTATCTATCTATCTATCTTTCTTTAACACGTTTCTGTTTTGAATGATTGACCAAAATAGATATATCTAGCACTAACTGCCTGTTTCTAAGTTACCATAAATATATATTTACGTTAAATCTATGATTTGCTAACATTCTGATACAAATCGGAGAAAAGAAACGAATTTAGCTATTCGTCTTTTAAAACTTCTGGTTAGCGTTAGGTAAATGTGAAGAAATCATGCCTTAAATGATCACTGTTAAGTAAAGCTGAAAATTTGCTAGTATGTCACCTTTAATAACTTGATAAATATACCTAAATCCATTTAGACCTCGATTTAGACGCCTTAAATGTCTAATACTTCTACTAATAACTTACGTGCTTAGAAATCAATAAAAAGAAGAAATCACGGTACTACCGTAAATAGGTATAAAATACTTGATACATATATTTGGATAAATCGAAAATAAATTCATGGAAGATCTGACGTTAGGATTGTAGAAATGTCTCAAGTTTCTTGTAACTCTCATTATGCTAAGTGGATTTCGCAAACTCGACACACCGTGTCATAAAATTCAAACAAAAATAAGGTCAAAAACCTTTATAACGTGTAAAGCCGTGTATATCGATCATTTACCTGCCGTCAAATACGAGGGTGAAATAAGCCATGCTTTATTATGATGAACTTATTTTACTGCTTTTTAATGGCTTAATGATAAATTTCGCTTTTTGATAATTTAATTATTTTTAATAAATTGACTTAACAACAGAACATTTGTGCAGACAAGAAATTTGGCGGAAAATTATTACTTGGGTGAGATTAAGGGTCTCGACAAACGAAAACTTTAACACCCTCTAAGAGTTATTTCAAAGTACCTAGAAGTATCTACATATTTTTAAAATCAGCCCATAAATATTTATCGAGCGGTGTGAAAATATTTGAGTCGCCATTTCAGAGAAGTCCAGGATGGCGCGGCGTCGTTTTGTCAAATTAGCAGTTGACATTTTGGATGTCAGAACCGGCTTCCTCAAGAAAATTAAAATAAGAGCTGTTTTCCCATTTTGAAAAAGCAAATGAGAAGTTTAGTGAGACTTAAAATGATTTTGGACAATCGCATAATGTATATTGAAATGGGTTGCCCCAAACCATATATTTTTGAAGCCAGTCGACAAATATCTATCGATCGGTGTAAAATTATACACGGGTTGCCATTGACGAGAAAGCCAAGATGGCGTCGTGTTTGTCAATATGACAGTTTCTGGATGTCATGTTTTGAATGTCAGAATCGTCTTCGTGGCAAAAAACTACATAGGAACTTTTTGGTTTCGTCGTATCTGTCAAACTGATAGCTGATAAAATTTTGTATGTCAGATTTAGCTTGCTTGAGGCCCAGTTTTTTATGTGATTGTTATCTTTAGCAAGAAGATAATTTCCATGGAAAGAATTGTGACAACAATGATTATCACGGAAATTGTCCTAACTAATACTAACAGGCACATTTTTTTATATATAAGGTCTGTTCTAGCAGCGATTTCAAACGGTTTCAAACCGTCCGGAGTTTGCGCATAACGATATAAGCGTCGCTTATATGGTTATGCGCAAACTCCGTACGGTTTGGAACCGTTTGAAATTGCTGCTAGAACAAACCTATAATAAGGGTAATTACCTTTAATTTTTTCGATACTCTCCCGTTCATTAGAAATCTTTCGCGCAGTCTTACCAAAAAAGCCTATGCTTATTTTAAAAACATGCAGTTAATTTAAGTATTTATTTTGTCAGACTGATATTTTGTAGCTCTCATATTTAGACGAGACAAAATTTGATATTTACAAGTAGCTTCTAAACCCCTATCAACTTTTAGTAATGCATTTTCTATGTTTCTTCCAAAAAAAGGGTACTTTGTTCCTAGCATTGTTTTTATATGCTTTTAAATTATTCTAGATATATACCTGATATATTAATTAATTAATAACCAAATATATTTAAATTACTTGGGAAAAATTATACAATTTTAAAAAATTGTAAAAGTAAAGTTCAAATTAGAGAGTTGGAATTTTATGTTATAGCGTAAATTTTAATTGTGAACAATTTTCTTAACAAGATTTTACTCTAACATAAAAAATAATAGTATAGTACTCAATGAGCATGTAATGATGGCTATTATTTATGAGGATCATAGTTTCCAATACCAGTATTAGTGAGAGTTGGGAGGAGGAGAATGCCAAAATATTTTTAATGTGTTTTTTGCATGCTGTACAATCATTCGTACTATGGTTTAAGAATAGTTAGGAATGTGGCACAAAACGGAGCAGCAAGCAAAGTGTAGTTTTTTTTTAATGAAATAAGCCGTTTATTCTGAAAAATTCCATAATATGTGATGTAACTCGCCATAAATTCTTTTGTTTTCAAGATATTGACATGTGAAAAGCGTATTTTCACCACCTGCAGAATGCAAGATAGAGCAAAATTGATTGCACTTATTTATCTTAGTTGCTAATTATCTATCATTTGGCCCCAAAAGTTACTTCTGTTTAAACCGGCCAAAGATGGTTGGTGATGAGGTGTAAAAATTGGAGAAAATCATGGTTTCACCTTAAAATTGCAGAACATACTCAACTAAAGAAAAAAAATCATGTGTGCAGTAGAGGTAAAATCTTTATAAAACTAAACCAAGTGGTCACCCATCCAAGTATACTAACCAAGCCCGAGGTTGCTTAACTTCAGGGATCGGACGAGAACTACTACTTTTTACTCTTGACAAACATGCAACAACTGTATGACTGTGTTCTATCTCGCAGACCACATCCTCTAGATCTATACCGTTTTATTGGTGTCGCTGTTTTGTTTCCTCGTTCCGGTTTCATCCAGTCTCAAATAACTCTCGTTCTCAGCCGGCTAACGGCGCTAAAGAAATTTTCACTTCAAAAACCTAAATTTCATTTGCCATATCTTTTGAGCCACTTCGTGTATACCAAAATATTTTTATAAATAAAAGAATCCTATCTTGGTTGCACTATCCTGTATATATAGCAGAGCAACCTTCATCTTTGATTCTTGAATATATTGTGCTGAATACAATTGTGGAAGTCGTTTTATTAAATTATGCTAACGGGAATGGGAAAGTGCATTTCCGAGTTGTTTCCTCTATCATCCCAAAAAGTAATCATTTAAAACATTCACACAAAAATGAGAATATTATGTATACGATTTTTCGAATCGAAAATTTGCGACTTTCCAATTTTTTATTACACTAGTAAATTTTCTGTCAATTTATTTTAATTGACAGGATGAATCACAATAATTTAATTTAAAAAGTACCATAGATTTCTTAATGCTAGAGTCGAATACATTATTTTATCTACGACCTAACACTAAGAGCTTATTACATAATTCATTTCGACTTATTTGAGTTACGTATTAAGAGCCATTACTCACTACTTATGAAATTATGTAATTGCATCTAGGGATCGGCAAGACAAGAAATCTTGTCTTGGCAAGCAATTTCTTGTCTTGTCTTGAAATATTTTCAAGAAATAAAAAAAATCTTGTCTTGCCCATTTCTTGAGAGTTGGTGTCTTGTCTTGACTCAAGAAATCTTGAAATTTCTTGAAATCTTGACAAAAGGGGAACCCCCGTTTAAAAGTAGCGGTAAGATTGGCTGATGTGGTATTTATGCTTTATGCGTAGAATCGAGGTTCAGGCGGCCAGGGCCAGGGTAATATTTTACAGTTCGTTGCTTCATATGCGTTGTTTACGTAGCGAAATTTACGCCACTGAAGTAGACCCACTTTGCAAAGTTCGTTTTGATTCTAATATTTTAGGCCATAACATATCAAAAAATGATAAAAAAATCCTCTGAAAATAAAAAGTCATTAAGCATAAAAAAATTATCCAATTTAATTTGGCCCACAAGGCATTTACCAAAATTAAAATATCAATTTCAATTTTGTTTATATATGCCTGTTTTTTAATGGTCAATATTCCGAAACCTTTCCAATCTTTTTTTGCATATTTTTACATCTTCATTTCATTCGGTCGATTTTCGCAACGACCTGAAACATTGGTTTTAAAAAATACCCCCTTTTCTGTGCGCCATTGAAGTAGACCCGCTTTGCAAAGTACCTTTTGATCTTAATACCTTAAGCCATAACATATCCATGATAAAAAAAAATCCTTTGAAAATAAAAAACGACACACAGCGTCAAAAGACTTGGACCCCCAACTACTTTTTTCATATAAGACACGATACAAGCATGTCTGCCTGAAAACATTAATATCTACTTTAATAAATAGTCAAACAAAGTGATTCAAAAAAGAAAATGCTAATATAAGATGAAATTACAAATGTATTACAAAGTGAATCTACTGCCGATGCCGTAACCAGTGGACTATATGACGAGTGTTGAGAGTGTTTAGATAAACACAAATTTTTGACTCTCCCCGTATGAATCAGCAACTAAAGTTTGACTAGGGTCTTAGGGTGGATATAACTTTGCCAATGAATTGTCTATAATGTAATACCAAAAATTTAAGTCAAAATTGATACCGAGTGAATTCAAAATTTAGGATTTCTCTGAAAATTCTTAACACACTGTACCTACATAGTCCACTGGTTACAGCAGTACATTAATTTTGTAATTATTTTGAAGTTTCTTTTTTGGCATTTTATTTTTTTGAATCACTTTGTTTGCTTATTTAATAAACTAGATACGCCTGTTTTCAGGCGGACGTGTTTGCAATGCCTCTTATGAGAAAAGTAGTTGGGGTTCCAAGACTTTTGAAGTGGTGTGTATTAAGCATTAAGAAAGGTTCCAATTTACCTTGGCCCATTGTGTATATGTCAACTTTGGACATCCGGCAAAGTGCTTGGTATTATAAAAAAATGTTTGCATAGTTTAATTTTTTATTCATCTGTTAAAAATGTTGCAGTGCTTTGTTTTTTTTTTCCTGTAAACTAGCAAACATATTAGTTTTTTTTTAATAATTCTAGGTTTTCAAGGAATTTCAAGATTTTCTTGATTTCTTTCCAAGAAATCCTGATCTTGAGAAATAATTTCTCGTCTTGTCTTGAAAAACAAGGATCATTTCTTGTCTTGATCTTGTCTTGAAATCAAGACAAGATCAAGAAGTTTTCAAGAAAATGACGACCCCTAATTGCATCAATATTGATGTAATGAGTCTTATTACGTCACTCACTTTTTAATAATAAATTTAACACGAGCTTTAATCTTTTTATTTAACGCTAAATGATCGTAGATAAAATATAGCGCATTACACGTGTGATATGGCATACTACAGCACTCGTGGAATTACCGCTCATACCGCACTTATAGTTTAAATAATTAGGACCCTACACATCATTTACCCAGGTAACCATCTCTCTATTCATACATAATATAGTCATCTTAATTTTCACATGGGTAATGTTTCTAAATGTGCCAGTTTTTTTCGATGGTTTCTTTTATATTCATTCTCGTTAGTTTCAGTCTCAGTTTCTTCAGGACGGTTTTGAACACTGTTTTTGCGATATGACTACATACGGATCATTATTGCGTTATCACTTCTTCCAATGGCAAATCTTGGTATGCTACATTTTGTAATATTACACATATTTTCTCTAGTATTTTCTTAAGGGTCAGTAATTTTGCTGAAAATCTTTTACTTTTGTGGTTAAGTAGTTAATATTATTGGTTCTGCTATCTATTTTTTGAAAAAATAAATCATTAAGGAGAGACTGAGCTGCTGCAATGGACACTCCTTCATTATTATTTGTTGCAGTGAACCTAACCCAAGGCATGCCAAATCAAGAAACTAAAGTCTCAAACAGGCGGCATTATTTAACTAGGGTTCTGTAAGGCGATGACAAACTAAATGTGCCCACGGGATAGACGCTATTAATACATTAATAAGCTGATTTTTATGAGTCCTATTAGGAGGCATTAACAATAGATATTTGACGTTGTATGTGATTTGCGACATATTAAAATTATGCTCGGCTGAGGCTTGCAATGTATTATCAAAGAATATTCGTCGTAGTAGAATATTCTTTGGTATTATAACACCGAAATCTAATTTTTCAACTGTTGTGGGATTCGCCCCATTGGAATTAAGGTAACGATATGTCATTACTGCTTTGAAAAAATAAAACAACAATAAAGTGTCACCCACATAATGATAAATTCAGAAACAACCAAACGGAATATTGAGTCCCCGTCCTGGCGACTAAAAAAGGGCTGATTAATGTTAGTCATGATGTAGCAGGTGCATTACGAACACGCACATGATGGTTTTGCCCTTTTAACTAGGTGTATCACTTTTTTTAAATACACGATAATTACACCCGTACAAAATATCTTAAGCGGAAAAAAACTGCAAATGTTGGTATAATATAAAATATAAGGGACGGACATGTTGCATGTTATGGATTTCAAAATAAACCTTAGCAAATGGTTACCAATACGTAATTACTTTGTATTCTCTCGTAATAATAAGCCAAGGGCGTGTATTAAAAAGCGTATTTATTTATTATACTAGGTATGTCTTGAATAAAAAAATCACATAAAAATAATTAATATTGTGCAGTTGATATTCAAATAATTAAATTTATTGCAATGGAAAACGCAATCAGCATTATTAATTGCGTGAGTGGTAGAAATAGATGTGAATGTTTCTATCAATGTATCTTTTTAGGAATCTTAATCTGCGATTTTCCCTAATAAGAATATAGGTCCAAATACTGTACATTAACGAAATTGAGCGGGGGTTCTTGTATTCTGTGTTTCCAGTTTTAATAAAGTCACCGTATATTAATTTATTATCAGTAGGTAGTACACACTAAAATATCAACAACTTGAGTACTTGGCGTGATTGATAATTATCACTCGGCAAGGAAGGACTGTCGCGAGCCCTTTCTATAAAATCTATGCAATCATTAAATAATTAATTCACAGCGGGCCTTAGGTATTAACTTTAATATGTCTTTAAGTTCATGGACCAGCTGGAATCTAGAAGATTTTTTTAGGGCTGTGGCACATACATACACTAAAGGGAGATCCTATAGCACTCGACGAGCAGTGTGTGTGCAAAGATGTTGATTGACGCGGTTGTTGAATAGCTGTAGATTGTAATTAGGAAGAAAAAGATGTCTTAGGAGTGAGTCCCACATTGATGCTGGGCACCAGACAAAGCAGTCTTTCTAAAGCGATGTTCTCGGCCACATGTCTGCAGTGTTTCAGATTATTTAGATCCCGAGTCAACCCCGGGTCGCCGACGCCGACGAGACGCACAGCTCCCTTCTGAATGGAAACCAGCAGCTTTAGTTTGTGCTTGGGCGCTGCACCCCAGGTGTATGAGCAATATTCAAAGCACGGTCTTGTTTGCGCTTTGCAGAACAAGAGCAGCTGCTGCGATGTATAGAGTTTTTACTGCGAAATAGCGCACCAAGCTACTGCAAGGCTGATTTTGCGATGTTAGCAACGTGGCCATGCCAGGATATATTGCTGTTGACCGAGACACCCAGTAGTAAGATTGAAGAGCAACAAGAAATGGTCGATTCTACTATAATGATATCAGGGCCCGCGGTATTGGCTTTCTTGTAAACGTGACTGCTCGGGTTTTTGTTGCATTGAACTGGATCAAATTTCTGTCGCTCCACGTTCGAGCTTTCTTCAGATCTAAATGAATTGTTGTAATCTGCTCCTGTCTGCGGTGATAAGTCACAGTCAGTCGCTGGTAAATTTTTTCAGATCTAAATTGCATCATTTGCAATAAACGGGATTATTGGTTTCGGACAGCAGATCATTATAGATGAGGAACAGAGTTGGTGAAAGTATTGCGCCCTGAGGCACGTCCCCATTAATAGTGAATGTGTCTGAGATGAGTCCATTAATTGCAATGTGCAGAGATCGGTTCTTAAGGAAACTGGCAAGGCTGCTGCAGAGAGACGCTGACAGTTCGAAGGACGGCAGTTTTTTGAGCAATCCATCATGCCAAACTCTGCCGAATGCCTTCGAAATATCCAACGCAATCGCTCTAGATTCTCCGTAGTTCTTAATTGCCCTACCTCATATATAAGTGACAGGCTAAGATATCTCCTGTCGATTTCTCTTTGCGAACGCCGCCGTATTGGTAATCGCTAATTATTCTGTTGGTCACAAGGTACTTGAGTAGTTGCTGATGGGCTACACTTTCCATGACTGTGGAGTTTATTGGAAGCAAGGCAATTGGGCGATGGTTTAGGGGTATGGTTCTCTTCCCTTTTTTTGGAACAGGTTATACACGAGCAATTTTCTAAGAAGATGAGTAAATCCTTTTTCGATAAGACAGAGAAAAAAGTTAAGAAAAATGGATGTTAAGCCAGCCGTTGGCGCAGTTCTTTAACAGGATAGCAGGAATTTTGACGGTCCTGATACGGTGTGCGTATCTGGATCTTTGAGGATTCTACGAATATCACGGTGATGAAACTTAACTTATGCCATGGTAGTGTTGATGTTGGATTTGATGAGGAGAGCCTTACTTTGGGACGTTTAAGGTAGAATGCGATGAAAACATTTCGGCGAGCATGTGTACGTTTTCCTTAGCTGTATAGTTACTGTGATGCCGCGTTCGTCTGTCAAAGGTGGGAGAGACGTTTTTGTAAAGTTATACCTTACTGCCTTTGCTACCGATCGAAAATTTCTGGAGCCACTGGGGCATTGCAAAAGTTTATTTTTGATCCATTGATTGTGTTTGTCCTTAGTTTCGTCAATCACAGGTTTACATTCGTTTCTCGTTTCGGCAAAATAATTGCGATATTCAGCAGACTGATTTTGCTGTCAGTACTTGTATATAGGCTTGCTTTTTCCTACCTACAGTTCTTTCGCAGAAGTTGTAGCAAATCCCTCATATAAATCGTTACTTTTCATATTATAGTAATGGCTTTCCATGTAAAATAGTTTTGTATCAAAATTGAATAGTATAGAGAGGGATGTTAGATAATTTTATAGAATGGGATGTTAGATAACTTGATAATAATTTTTTTAACTCACCCAAGCTTCCTATCACACTCATTTTGCGTAAGCTAAGGAACTTATTTCCGCAAGCGTTTGTCTTATCTCACTGCTTTTCAATCAACCAAGTTAAGTCAATGGAAAGAGCATTTAACATATTTCAAAAACTATTTAAATTAATAACACGTGACTATATTTGCAATTTAATTATTTGTCATAAATATTAATAACACAATTTTGCAATAGATCAAACAAAAAAAACTCCTGGTGAGGCAGAAAGTTGCGAGGAATTACTTAAAACATTAATAGCCTGGTCATTTGTTGTAACATCTAAATTTCTATTGAGATTCCATAGAATTTTCACTGCTGTCCTCTTTTTATTTTCTCCTGAATTTTCAATGTAACTGTGTTGAAATGTCAACTACCGTGATGTTTTACTGTTAACGAATCTGCACTCGAACCTGCCAGCAATGACGTGGAGGACTGTCTGAAACAGTGCCCAGTATACTTTTCAGATACCATTTTTAGACATAAGTCAATTTTCTTTGGCAATCTTCCAAAAGTACTAATGCTCAGGGGATGCTGATGCATTTGCTTTGTTTGTATTGAACGAAAAATCAAAAATGACCAGCATTATTGAGAGAAAGCGGAATGCAATTGCGAAAAAATTCCATTCATAATTTATTATATCAATGTTTCCTCAAAAAAGTCTGAATATTTTGGTTTGGATATTTGGCAATAGAAAATGGAAACATCCACCTTCATCTCTTACATTCTCTAAAAGTAAATTTGCCTCGAAATTTGCCAATCTCTCATGCATGCTCTCGCCAACAGTTCAACAATTAAAGCCACCTTAAGAATAACAGTGGCAAATTTACAGAATCATTCATTTTGTAGTGAGATAATGTAAACATTTTAAGAGCTTTAAGGTGAATTATTTTTTATTAATCAATCATACATGAGAAAACGAAACGTGTCCACCCAATTTTTAAAACCACCATTTCGATAATTACTTTCAGTGTTTGGTTTTCCCAATAAATTATGATAAATTTAAAATTAAAATTATAATTACCGTTTATTTTTACTTTCAAGGGCGTAGGAAATTTTATTTGCAATATAGGTACGTGTGATTAAGCTTGATTAACGTACTGACGCGATTACCCAACTGTCTCGCTTAAAACGCCAATAACTACAATGGGAGGAAAAATATAGCGAAAAGTAGGTAATAATAATTGGCTAAAAAATAAATGCCTTCGTTGTAATTTTGGCTTCCATTCTCTTAATTACCATTTGTTCTATATAGCTTTGCGTATAGTAGAATTTTTGTTAAACTATTTTTAGGTATACTTGTTTATTTTAAATTTAGGTAAATTATATCGATATATGATCATATAAAACTGTTCAATTTTGAGAACAAGTTGATTGAACTTTTGAAAAATTAGAGGAGCGAATAGATATATGATGGGTTTTTACCTCCATTTCAAGTTCATTGTGTTTATGTTGATCAGTGGGAACAAACGAAATTCTACATGAATGCGTGCCCTGTTTAATTTTTTGATTATCCGACATCTATACAAATTTATATTTTTTATTTCATATCAACACAATCGGTACGTCATTAGTTAAAATGGGACGTTATATTCTATAAATTATACTGCTATCAATCGCAATCACCTATTGATTATTTCAGGTCATAGGCGCTCGTCGTATAGAATATATATATTTTTTATGAGGTACGTGCAATGTAAATCTGTGATATCTCGTTAGGTGAAAGATTTAAACAAAGACACGTAAATACTATAGTTTCATAGTTATCAAAGACACATATTCTAAAATTATTTCGAACTATACGGGGTTTTTCACAAACAAGGGGCAACGTTAATTTACCTTTTTTTTTAATAGGATGCTCTGTATTATTTACTTGGAATTGGTTCCCCTATTTGATGTCGATTCAATCCTAGAATATTACTTTAATGAATTCCAGTATTGTCAGCGCATAATTTCTTCCCAAAATGTTTCATGTTTTATGGGTCATAAGCCAAAAGTCATAATTAATTAATTTATTTATATTTCAAAAATATGTTTTACGCAGTAGTACAAACTAGCGTACTATTACTTCAGTCCCATTAATTTTGAATTATTTTGTGAAATATCCGGAAAGAAGACATCCTTTCTCTGATCGGTTTTCTACACTTTTTCTACATCACTTACACGACACAGACCAAAAGCATATCATAAGGAAAATCAAGAAATAGATGAGACCAATGTTTTAGCCGTAGTAGAGGCAAATCCTTCGACATCATGTAGGGCCATTGAAGCAGAAATTGGGGTCATTAAAAGCAGAGCCCAGCAAATATTAAAAACGTCAGGCCCAAAACACATATTGTTCAGAATTTACACCCTGGAGATGCTGAACGTCTGGTAATTTTTTTTCAATTGGTATCGACTAGATCAAATTCAATTAAACATACATTTTGCTCGTTCAGTATTATGGTCCTATGAGGCGTATTTCTCAAGTGCTGGTTTTTTTAACAGAAACAAAACAAGACACTGGCACCAATATTTGAGCGTGAGCGACAGGGTAGGTTCGGCTTCAGAGTCACATGTTTCATTTTGGGTGGGCAAATAGTATACAGTGATGGGCTAAAATATGGAACAAATTCATTTAAAAATCAAGTATTTTTATATTTTGAAAAAACGCTCGGACACGTCGCGTATAATTTTTTCTTCCGGATTTTTTGCCTCAAAAAGAAAATATACAGGGTGTGTCAAAAAGTAGATTTAGCCAATTTTTTTTGTATTTTAAATAGAACCCTATTTTTTTTCAGTCGAATTTTGAATTCTACGTCAAATTCTGCGCATAATTCATGTAGCATACCCTATCCTTATCTCTAACGGTTTTAGCGAAAAATTACATCATAAAACGAAATTTTTCTTTAAAAAAGGTACATGTACCTACTTAAGGGTAAACAGGTAAATTTAAATAAATTGTCACTACGAAAGCAAGTTATGTGTCAATCAAAAATAATTTTAGGTATAATTTTGAAAAACGGTGATCATGGTGCATTTAAATGAAACTCATAGGCTATATATTTTCAGCAGGACGGACCGCTTACTCATAATTCCCTGATAATTCACCTCTTTTTATATAACCATTTCCCTGGAAAATTGCTGTATAAGAAGGCATTTATTTACCAGTAACATGGCCCCCGCGATGGGGGCCATGTTGTGAAGTTACTTACAAAACAAAACTTGTGCCAAACGTCACCGCAACCCATGTGGACTTCGTGAAGCCATTACCGTCTCATTTCAAAATTTGCAAAGACGTCCAATAATACTCATGAATGCTCTAAAACGAATAACCAAAATGTGCGAATCATGTGTTAGAGAGAATGGTAATCATTTTGAATAATCTCTATGGCTATTAAAAATGTCTGTTTATGTTGTGGTTAATGTATGTTATGTAAAATACTTAAATTATTATTAATTATTTATACTGTTAAATATTTAGGTATTTAGGTATATATGTTTCAAAATCACTTTAAAACTTCTTCTGAATAAATAATATAAAAAAAATGTTTATTTTCTATTACTATGAAAAAACATAATATATTTGGAGACAACTGTAGTTTATTCAGCTAGTTTTAAAAATAAATATATACTATTATATAATTTTGGATGAAAGCCCAGAAAATGTCTAATTTAGCTAGTTAAAAACATACAGGGTGTTCCATTAAAAAAGCATATGTTTGCTTTATGACTTTAAAACCGATGGCACAAGAAAAAACAAACCACTCCACTGGACTCTACGGAAAAAGGTCTATAGAAATACATTTTCAGCTATCTAATAAGTTAAAAGACAACTAATAATAGTTTTCATATTCACCCGGTATTTCAAGAATCATGGGGGCTATGAAATTTTTGTTGACGGCATGTTTAGTTTCACAAGAAACTAGCACACTGTCGCGAAAACCGCAACCCTCTATCTTTAAAATTAAGCGAGATACCCTGTAAAAGTGCCGAAAAATGGATACCCTGTAAGTACAGGGTGCTCAAATTTAACCTTACAATTATTTTTAAGAAGTTTAGGGACAATTTTCTCGTTTTTTTTTTAAATGGCAGACCCTGTATGTTTTAAGTAAACTTGATATCTAGTAAGACCCAACTAATGCTATAGTATATTACACAATAACTGTTGAAAGTACTAGTTCTCAAACGAGAAGGTTATATAGCACAAGAAGGCGGTCGAAATCCTCCGATATTGAAAACGTACTTTCACAGGAGTAAGGTACACTATTTTTCCTATGCAACATGAAAATTACACAAAAAGCACTTTTTAGATTCTTAAGAAAATGATTAACATCACACGTACGCGTGCTGAAATCAATTTTTCAACACGTATCTTGAAAAGTACTCGTCGCGTCATCCACATCTGTCAAATCAAAATATAAAATCAGATCTGCTATGAAATTGACAGCATCGATCATCTATTCAATAATAGAGATCTGTTTAAATTACTTTGCAATACGCGTGTGATATAAGGCGCTTTCTAGCCACGTTAACTGTACTTTTTTCTCATTTTCATAAGTGGCCATAGGAAAAAATATATTTTTAATTCTTTCCGGCGCCGGCGTTGCCAACTTGTAATTTTTTCGTCAAAAATTATACTTATTTTTGCATGGTATTCATCATTTTAAATTTGAAAATAAATAGAAGATACTGTATTTTTCTTTGAAATTAAATAAAAAAAGAAATTCAGTATAAATGGATTTTTAAAAAAAACACTGACAACATAATGCACAAAAACTTTTTAAAAAAAATAATTCGAAACGTATTCCATTTTGATTTAAGCATGCTTCAACCCTAACGTTAAAATTGTGTCTAATATTAAATACGTTTTCAGAAGTTATATTTTGAAATGCTTCCATAATTCTTATTTTCATATGATCTATGTTCGTAGCAGGAGTTTGATAAACTAGGGATTGTACATGTGTGGGTAAAACATAGACCATGCTAGACAATTCTTGCAGGTCATAATGGTCCCCGCGACCCGTCCATTTTCGCGGTAAAATGTTGTTCAAGATGAGCTCCTACTTCTGAATGGGTATGTACAGGTGCAACATGAAACCACATATTTTGTGTAACTTCCGCAGGAACTTACGGCAGTAAATCCGGTAGATTTTATTACAAAAAAGTAATTCTGTGCACGTGCTATTCAAAACAATATGACCGAATAACCAAATCGTTTATTACCCTAAATATTATGTGATCACTTGTGTTGGACATGAGCCGCCTGGGGATTTTCAGCAGCGTATTGAAATCAAGATTATTTCGGTTTACAAAACTATTTCTATAGTAAGTTGATTCGTCATTAAACAAAACGTTTTTAAAAAGAGAATGCGTTCGTCTTTATTTTACTTAATGCACATTGATAACATGTTTTCCCATTTTGAAAGTCGTTTTCTGTTGACTATTGATACAACTGTACGTGATACGGGTGATTTTCTTAGTAATTTTGGCAATGATGATTTAGTAATGTTACATTTTTTTCCTATGTGTCGAACATTCAATTTTGGAGTGCAATTTGCGAGCTGGCCTTCCTCTGTTCTAGTTATGTTTTCGTACCTAATACGTCCATGCGTTCAAACCTTTCTTTCAACCTTTGAAAAGATTTCTCGTGAGGATGTCTTCATTCTGGAAAATTGTGAGCGTGTCTTCGGGTGGCCAACAGACAACCACCATGTGTTTCTCCTAAATTGTACACCATGCTTATCAATTCCACTCGAAAATAATTCATTTTAAATAAAACACTAAACACCCAATGCTAAAACTAAGTTTCTAAACTAAAGTAAACGTCAATCGGCAATATTGTATTTCATGGACTGGTAACCAGGATGAATTGGATGTATTTCTTGTAATCTGGTAGAGTTTTATAAAGAATATGTATTATTTACCTAATATGATAAATATGCAATATTAAATTTTTTACACTAATGTAAATAATATAATATTAGAGTCAATGGGGAACTTGAAATAAAATTCAATATATTTAAGACATACGGGGTGTTAATTTTAAATTCAAGTTTAATAATATGGAAAAGCTTGCAAAAACCAGCACAATTTGGCGACGCTGCGAATAGTTATAAAAATATTTTAGGATTGATTCGGGTCTTACTAGAGACTTCAATTTTCGTTAAAACATACAGGGTGCGCCATTAAAAAAACACGAGAAAATTCTACCTAAACTTCTTAAAATTGTGACGTAAAATTTGAGCATCCTGTATGCACACAAATCTTAACAATATTTTAATAGCCCTAGTACTACTGTTTACAAACAATAATTCTGAAAAGTAAATAAACTAATTATGAATTTTTGTTTATGACTTAAAATATTTATAGGGAAAAATTATAAGTTTACAATGCCACAATCAATCATAAAACAGATGAACCGATTTTAGGTAAAAAAAAATATGTGTCTTTGAAAACAATGAAACTCTTCTATTTAGAGTTTTTTTTTAATCTTACAGTTAACGAGATATCAAAGAATTATACAATAAATGGACAAATATGTATTAATATTTCTTCAGTTTAAACTATTGAAAGTTTAATGTTTTTCGGAATTAACGACTGCTTTCTCATACCGCTAAGAATAATCTGGATGTCACCTGCAGGGTGTCGAATACTCTAAAGCATGGCTATAGACTTTCGTCACGATTATCTAGATATCATTCCACAACATATTATATATTATGCTGGTTTTGTTCTTACTACACGATTCATTAATTTTATTATTATAAGCTTCTCCGAAAATATGTTCCCTTTCAAGCGAAAATGGCGCGAGCCGTAACTCAAACAACGGTCGTTTAGAACAGGTGCCCTTTTAAGCTGCACCTGTTCTTAGGTGGTAGTAAGCAGTGGCGTGCAAACCAATCCCTGCAGACCCTGCAGGGCGGGAGGGCCCCGGAGTATACAGGGGCCCCGCAGGGGCCGCTGTATACTCCGTATTGAATTAACATTTATTAAAACTTTTACATATTTTAATTGTTATGTTTAAATTAACTTTTGTATAAAATTAATTATACATGAGAAATCAAGAATTCATTTGGAAGCATGTTTAGTATATTCAACATGGAAGGATAACAAAACCGTTGAGTCCTTCCTGAAAGATAATCGAGACATTTTAAGAGGCTCGTTGACATTACAAGAACTATGGCGATTTGGAACTTACCATTTCGTGGACATCGAAATACTATTTCTGATTATGAAAATAAGTTGGGGCCAGATTTTTCAGAAGGAGTATTTCTGAATATTGTAAAACTTTTATCAAGATATGATCCGGTTCTTGAGATGCACTTCAATAATATGCAAAAGATTCGTAATCATTACCTAAGTAATAGGCCACAAAGTAAGTTTAATGCCCTTATTTCTGATACAATTCAGAAAACTATAGTTAAGGACATCAAAAAGAGTCCATTTTTTTCCTCATTGTTGATACAGCCCAAGATATTAGTAAGAAAGATCAGCTAAGTCTTGTGATCCGGTACAGCAATACCAAAGGTAATAAGAAGTACAATGTGGCAGAAATTGGGAGATAAGGGTACTGTGATCTACAAAACTGTAAACAGGATTATTTGTTTCGGTCAGCAGGTCATTAGTATTAGTTTTGCACCCTGAGGCACGCCTGCGTCAATGGTGAATGTGTCCGAGATGTGTCCATCAACTGCAACGTGCAGAGGTCGATTCTTAAGGGAATTGACAAGCCAGCTGTAGACAGAGGCTGGTAGTACGAAGGACGGTAGTTTGTTGAGCAATCCGTCATGCCAAAACTCTGTCGAATGCCTTCGAAATATCCAATGCAAGTGCTTGTCAAACATGTCTGTAGTGGTTAAGAAAAGGTCTGATAGAAATGAGGCGAAAGCGCTACTACAGAAAATAGAAAATTTAAAGTGTATCTTTTTACTTACATTTCAAAGTAAACTTTTTGAATACGTAAATTTACTTTCAAAAACTTTACAGAGGACTGAAATCGATGTTGGTCAAGCAACAGATTTAATTGCTAGTGTTCCCTGCACGGTACGATCGAGGGGCCCCGTAAAAATTTTGCGGGGGGGCCCCAGAAAAGTTTTGCACGCTACTGGTAGTAAGGTTTAACGTCGCACCATAAAAACATGTAGTAAGTATCAGCTGTTCGATATCTACTTTAATGATTGTCTAGTATGCAACAGCCTGACGGAGCATGCGGTAACTCAAGGCAATTTAGTTCTCTCCAGTGGTGGGTGATGGATTCGCTGGTTCAATAATGTATTATATACTACAAACAGTATTTTTTGGTAAATATCGATAATCTGCCACTCTACCTTATAACATAATAAGTTTTATTGTTCAAATAATAATTTATATTTCCATTGACAAAGCTATTTTATACCAATATCGACGGTGGCCAATATATTCAAATACACCAAATTTATTAAAATATAAATTTTAGGTATAACTGATTCAAAAAACACACAACAAAGTATCATACACGAAATTGTAAACAGAATTAGCACGTAAAATAAAATCCAATCTAAAATAATGAAAAAATAAAAACCATTTAGCCTGAAGTTAAGAAGAAACTTCAATATTTTGAAATGAATTCGAATCAAAATTAAATAATTAGTGAAATATCATTTAGACAATATCAATTTAAATTGATGGACAAAATAAGGGGGACATAATTTTTTTTAAACTAAAATATTTTCGTAACCAAAAGATATTGTGATGCTGTTTTCGGGGGTCTTTTATAACGCACATAAAACAAAATCCAATGTGAAAAACATTTGAAAAACAAACCTAAGAACAATTAAAATATTAAAATATTGAAACTTAAAAATTTTAAATGATTTGGAATTAAAAATAACTAATTCGTAATATATTATTTAGAAAATATATAACTTGCTGGACAAAATAAATGAGACAAACTTTTTTTTTCGTAAAATAACAGTGAAATATTTTCGTAACTAGAGAGATATTAAAAAGCAGTTTCAACGTTGTTTTGTAAAATTCATGGAGAATAGGAGAATAATTAGGTTTAAGAAGAAAAATACACTGGCGAATTTATTTCACACAGGGTGAAAACAAATACACTGCATGTTTTACATTTCTATTCCTTCCGACAATTTACAAAAAGGATTTTTATTTTTTGATTGTTACATTATAATAATCCCTTATAAAGCACAACATATTACATACACATACATATTTCCAAGCTCACTAATACCCAAAAGTTTACAGAAAGTATACGGAGTATGTAAAATTGTATTGAAGAGAAGTTGACGACAAAACCTACGATACCATTCTACCTAAAATATATTAAGTAATTTTTCAATACTCTGTAGGGAAGAAACCGTTTTGAAATTAACTTTTTTATGGATGTTTTCAAAAAAGTTTACAATTTTATCGTAACGGGTTTTATTTAACGTTTTCTCTGACTGTACTATTATTTGAGATACACACATCTGTTTAAATGTGGGCTTTTTGCCTTCGTCAAAAACCTTTTGGCTTTGCTAAAAACTACTTCCCTTTTCATTGTTCAAAAAAATTTGCTTATAAAAGTTTTTGAGCTTTATCACAATCACCACAGTTTAGTAAATATATAAAAATTAACTAAAAGTTTCTCATTCAAAGAGCTAGGTTCTATTTTCAATCTTTTTGATTAAATTAAAAGGAGTTCTAAGAGTTCTTATTATTGTCTACTCATCGACAAGCTTTTGAAAGTCTGTTTGGCTGTAATCAAATATTTAAGAGAAAATTTAAATAAGCATGTTCAGGATGGCGGTAATTTTATTTTTACAAAATCGCCACAATTTTAAAATAGTTTGTTCAAGAGTTTATAAAACTTGTGGATGAGTAAAGGACAAAAAGGGTTTTAAAGTTACTCGACTCTCTGCCTTTTAATCAAAATGATTCAAAATGGCACCTAGCGATCATACATAAAATTTGCCCGCCTGTTTCATATTTATTTACTGAATTGTAATGATCGAAACATTTTGTTTAAAAACTTTTTTTACAATAAAGAGGATAAAACTTTTTGGCGAAGGCAAAAGCCTAATATCTTAGCCTCTAAAAAGATGCGTGCAACTCAAGCAATAATAAACCCGATCTGACAAACCTATCATAACGGCCTTCTCGAAAATTTCCATAAAAAAGATGATTTCAAAATATTTTTTTTTAGTGTTGAAAACTGCCTTCATAAATGTTGGGTAGGCTTCTCTTGAATATAATTTTACATACTCGGTATACTTCCTATGTACTTTAGGCATTACTGAATTTAGAAACATGTATGCTTAGGCCATTTCAAATAGAATACTTTTTTCATGTTTCATGTCATTTATATCGTATTAATGTTTTCAAAATAACAAAACACTCCTGAATATGTTTCTTACATTTACAAGAAATTATTTTAATGCAACAATTAAAGAATCCATCATCCTGTATAAAAATACATCCCTACCTAATTCAATTTGTTTTCTGAAACTAAGTTAAAAAATCTAAAGATAAGTTAAAAATTTCCTATTTTTAAAAATTAGAAAATTACTATAACTTAGAATTTGAACGTTAACAGTTTTTTTAACTTAAATTCTGCATGAATTTTATCCTATCCTAAAAATGTATATTTATAGTTCACTAATTTTAAAGTGTTACTTTAGAATTAGAATAAGTTTACTATAATTATATATATTATTAATCCCATTAGTGAGACAAAATTTCTTGTAAATTGAAGGTTATTTGAAGTTTTTATATTAGGAACTCTTAAAAGTTTATTATAAATGTAGAATATGTAATGCGTAAATAAAAGTATAATCATAACTATATGATTAAGAGATAGTTAGGTGGGTTTTGGTAGAAATCCGAGAAATGATGGAGGTAGTCCTCCTAAGAATAAAAAATGTAATGTCAATAAAAATTTTTTTTATTCATGTTACATGATGCTTTTGACAAATGAAGAAATAATAATATAATTGATAAAAACCTCATCTCAGTATCTACATTGGTTACGAAAATATTCCACTTTAAATTTACTTAAATAAAAAAAAAGGTTTTGCCACAATTTTCCAAGCTGTGGGATTATTAAATTTTCCCTGCCTCCTTTATGTCCCCGTCGAGATTGTAGCTTTGGAGCGATTTTAAGTTCTGTATCTTATCTTGTAGTTGTCAATAGCTCCCACTTCCACTCTTTTCGCAAAATTTGTGTTATTTAATATCGTTAGGCAATCCTTACGAATATTGCGGTCTTATTTATTAGCTTAAAATAAATAACATTTTCATTGCTGACCTTGTTAAGCTTTCACACTCGCTTTCCGCTCGTCATTAATCTAAATACATTTTTGCTGATCCCTAGCAGCTTATTAGTATAAAATTAAGTGCCTTTATTGGCAAACATGTATCTCATTCAGCTAGTAAGATCGTTAGATAGTTACGCATATTATTATGACAGAGGTTTTTGAACCGTAATGAAAGATTCCGGCATTAACCCTGTCTTCTTATTTTGATCCAGATATTGGTAGAAATATTTGTATGAAATTTTAGATTACACGCCAAAGCTACTGTGGGTTCTTGTCGGATTTATTAATCAGTTAAACCTTGCTGGTTTTCAGTTATCGTCACCATCGCAAATAGAATTACTAGCAGACATAGTAGATAGGCTAAATATTTTCCACGAATTACTGTTAAAATTTGACATTGCAGTTTTGTAACAATTAAATTTTATATTCGGGGCAGCCATAGATTATGGATTTGATTTGTAATTTGAAACGCAAAGAACTGTGAAAAGTATAGAAATTCAAATTAACCGTTTCACAACTGATGATGATTATTATTATTATTTGTTCCATCTCAGTTTTTCAGTCATCCAATACAAAAGCAAAGCCAATATATCCGTCAAATTCCTCCACCAAATCATTCAGACAAAGTGGAATATGCTTTAGTGTCATTAGATTAAGCTGACAGAAACTTAAAAAAAAAACAGAAATACATTTTCCGGTGTGAACTATCACTGTAAAAATATGTTTAGGAAACAAGCCAATATAACCAGATAATAGTAAACAATATTAAACTTAGGTAGACAATATTTTCCGGTTTAAATTCCGAAATTGTATGCAATAAAATGATACAACCTACCTACATTAAACATCAAACTTCACACATAAAAGAACTACGAAGAAGTACAGATGTAGTAAAATTTAGGAAATAAAAGTAGAACTTTGTAAATACATCCTATACATGCCCAAAGCCATAATCCAAAAGTTATTCAAGTAGATTGTAATCAAACATTTTTAACCCAAATAATCTTGAATCAATCATAGTATTTCTATCGTTTTCCACTCGATTAATGTCATGAAACATCTTCTGATTTCACGTGGCTCTGAGGAAAAGCCAAATCATGCACCTATGTGCTAAATAAACAATATTGGGCTTAACAATGATGCTTATAAAACTCTTTTAATAAATTCTAAAACTGTAAAAGTAAGAATTATGGGACAGCACGATCTGATGTTTGCAGAAGAAGTAAGTCACCAGCCATGTCAATGACTGCTTTTTGAATTCATATGATTTTAATGTTCGCGACAGTAATCTACGTAATTCAAAGTCTTTGTGGACTCACCGAACGTCGCTTTTGACAGCGAGGACAATAGCATAATAGGCCGAAATTTAGATGGGTAATCAAGATTCCATCCTTGTATAAAGTAATAACTAATGGCCGGTGTGTATGCATTTTGCATATATATGCATTTTTTGCATATGTTTGTGTTTTTGAAGGAAAAATGCATATTTCCAGAGCCCTTGCATATCCAACCATTTTTTGGTATTTCTGTGTTATTTTCTTACATTTTTTGCCCCTCCGACCCCGCGCCCGCCGTCTGAATGGTGCAGCGCCTGAACACCTGAACTCGATTTAGATTGGGATTTACTTAAGAGGGCAATACATGAGCTAATAAAGTACATAAAGTAATAAACTATTCTTCTCTTGAGAAATTGCATTAGTCTATGCGTTTTTTGGCCAGATGTTTTAACTTGCGCTCGCGGCCGTCGCCCGAAGAAACTTGTCCCCGCGACTAGTGGCGATGACAGCGTGGCTGGGACCATTCAGACGGGCCACTTTCGGCTTCTTTCTCTCAGCCTCAGTCGTCATTACTCTAATCTGATAGCAAGTCTTTCCTCAGCAGGGATACATCTTCTCATATTTGTATCTTTTTCTTAGTATGTGATTCAAGTAAACCAAGAAGCTCATCAAAAGTTTCCTGGGATATTCTAAAATAATTAAAAAACTTTGTAGAATAGGCTCTTAATTTTGTCATTAATGTATAATATTGCCCAGAGGACAGTCCTTCGCATGTTAGGTGCTGGATGCATCCATAATAATCTTATTTCTGGCGGGGAAGAGCTAGGAGCAGTGTTTCTTCATCGGAATCTATTACAAAACTAATTTTTACAATGTCACCAAACCACTCCATACGAGCGATGAAGTGGTGCGATTCAGTAGCGCCACGGAGAAGCAGGTACTCGCGATTGAGCCGCGCCACTCTGTGTCGCCACAGAGTGGCCCGTCTGTTCTTGCCCTTAATATGTATTAAGTGGATCTATGTATTTCTAGCAGACAATATTTTGCAGCTAGAATAATCGCGTGTAAGTCTACCAGAGTCGATGAATATAATAGAAACATATGTACAAAATTGCAAAAAAATACGAGGTGAGGTAAGCAGAACTGGCAAAATTAGAAAGTTTAATAGAAAAAAACCCAGGTTTTAAGGCAGTTCGTAAACATAAAGTCAGGGAAAACTGTATAATTTGGCTATTGAACCTGCCGTAGTATCAAACTTAAAACTTTGCCCTAAACTTCAGGAAGATGTAGAGAGATCGTTTTCTTTGTACAAACATATCCTTAGTGATAGATGGCATACTTTTTAAGTTCAAGACCTTGAAGCACAGTAAGAACTAGGTAATGTGTTTTATAATTTTTCAAATTAATATCAATATAAGTTTGATATAAATTGATATAGAAAAATTGTATTTGTGATTTAATAAATTATATACAACTTTAATTTATTTTTTTTCAATACTCAATCCCATAATTTAGGTAAAATTTAATTTAGAAAATCAAAATTTAGTTGTTTTTTTTACTGCATATTCATTACATTAATATATTTTTTGGCATATACCCTGCACATATTTGAAAGAAAATGTGCATATTATATGCGCATATTCTTAAGGTTTTTGGTTGCATATAATCCGGTCTTTAGTTATAACAAATGCATTTTTAAAATAATCGAGAAATATGCCTGTCGTAATGAGTATATTTATTAACTCTAGATTTATTAAATTTCAGATAAACAGTCAATCCGTGCAGATTTTCGATTTATATCTGAAACTATCTAATTTTCTTCTTTCAAGCCAGTATTACCTGGAACAATGTTTTCATGAATATAGGGATGGGAGCCGGCCAAATAATACTTTTATAACTAAAACAAAAGCATTAACCCAGAGGAAACGAAAGCATAAATATATTATATCTATATAGATATGTTCCAGTCAACGGAGTCATAGTTTACTGCAGAAATAGTATTTTATTGAACTTTCCAATGACGACTGCATGAAAAACGGACTAACTTGGAGAGAAACGATCCTTGCACCTTCCAAAAATGAGTTTTTACGACCTACGACGAAAGTTGACACCTGAAAAAAATAGTTCATGGGAACTCTTGGCTGCAGTGCCGGATTATCTATTAGGTACTATCGACACCGTGCGACTGTGCCTAGGGCTTACGAGGCCCGGAGGGTCTACGGAACTACAGTTAAAATGTAAATCTATTAATAAAAAAAAACATCCCCTGAAAAACTTGTAAACTAAAACAAAATATAATATGAAAAACTTTTCGTTTACAAAAAAAGCAACAAAAAAGCAAAACGTATGACATAACTATTACCTTAAAACAAACACAAAAACATTAAACCATAACAGAAATAATGCAGTTTAGCTTAGAGATAAAAGGTAACATAACTATTAATAACTAAATATAAAAATATAATAGACGGCAAGCTTATACAACAAAGAGGAAACAGTAACAGATTAACAGAATAACAGATCATAAACCTAATATATTGTTTAGGAGCTTTGGCTTCGGCAAATGCTTTAAAAATTTCTTTATGGTCCAGACCGCGTGCTACATCAGTTTCAATACAAAGCAGACTTAAGCAGTGGTTCTTTCTTGTGTCATTGTCTCGTATTTAATTTTGAGAATGATCTTTTACCCTCCGCGTTTGATCCTAGTATTGAAAGTTAAATGCCGAAGGTAATTTGAACTTTGGGAAACTTGATGTTAGATTATTATTTATTAATATTTTTTAAATATTTCGGCTAGAGGAGTTACGTCCAAAAATATGGAAAATTCGATGACAAAGTATTCCTCCAAATCTAAATTATATATATCAACCAACTCCTTAGGTTTTATAATTTGAAAATTATATTAGGATTATTGGATTACCAGATCTCTTTATTTATTAACATGCACAAGTATCATTATTGATTTAGTGCTTCATCTTCACAGTAAAAATACACAGTGTGCGGAACTAAGTAGAGTAGGGCCTACGAATCCTACGATAAATATTGCCTAGGGCCTGCGAATGGGTTAATCCGGCCCTGCTTGTCTGGGACTTTTTTTTAGTTACAGACACCCTGTATAATAATTGAAATATGTTTTACCGTTAAGTATAGTAAAAGCCTGATTTAGCTGATAACCGTCCTTAATGGGAGCACCCTGGATATGTGGTCGAACTTCACAATATCAAGCTAAACATTTTTCGGATGCTCATTGGTCGATTGTATAGTTTAAACAGTAGGTATTTCTTAACCTGATATTGTAAAAATGGTCCTAATACCTGATTTATTCCCTGTTAATAATTCCCTGTTGGTTGGTTAATTTCATAAATCACTGACAGTGGAAGACACTAACCGGAATTACAAATAGGTAATTTTTTTTTCCGATTTTTATCAGATTGTTAGCGAAGCATAGATTATCTTCGTCAGGTCGTTGAAATGATAAAACACGTTAAAAACACAGAAATGTACTTATACATTATTATCTGATTTTCCTATTGTTTTTACATTTTGTAGCGCGAGAAAAGAGCAGAAAATTGTTATCCATCCTACAGATTGTATCTTCAATTTAGCACAAAAATAAATTTTCTTTCAGCCACCTATAATATAATAATAATAATAATAATAATAATATAAATTTATTATTTTCCATATACAATATTTTTTTTACAAAATAACATAAAACATAAAAACTTAACATAATGGAAAAGAAAAGGCCATGTCATTGCAGACATTCGGTTAACCCGAACACTGTTTAGGCCTTTATTTATATCATTCTTATATTACACTACCTTCCTTTCTAATATTTATTAAGCTTCTTTACAAGGATTTACCCATCTTATTGGAAAGTTGCTCGAGTGCAACCTGTTCCAAAAAAAGGCAAGAAAACCACGCCCTCAAACTATCGCTCAATTGCCTTGCTTTCAATAATCTCCAAAGCCATGGAACGTGTAGTCAATCAGCAACTACCCAAGTACCTCGAACAACAGAATAATCAGCGATAATCAATACGGCTTTCGCAAAGAGAGATCGACAGGAGACATATTGGCCTATGTCACTCATATATGGAGTAGGGCAATTATTGAGAGCTACGGAGAGTCTCGAGCGATTACGTTTGATATTTCGAAGACATTCGACAGAGTTTGGCATGACGGACTGCTCAACAAACTGCCGTCCTTCGGACTGCCAGCCTCTCTCTGCAGCTGCTTTGCCAGTTTCCTAAAGAGCCGATCTCTGCATGTTGCACATTCACCATTAACGCGGGCGTGCCTCAGGGCGCAATACTTTCACCAACTCAGTTCCTCATCTATATTAATGACCTGCTGACCGAAACGAATAATCCTGTTTACAGTTTTGCAGATGACAGTACTCTTGTATCCCAATTTAGATCAGAAAAACCTTTACCAGCGACTGAGACTTATCACCGCAGACAGTAGCAGATTACAGCAATTAATCAAGACCTGGAGAAAGTTCAAACTTGGGGCGACAGAAATTTGGTCTAGTTCAATGCAGCAAAGACCCAAGCAGCCACGTTAACCAAGAGGGCCAATAAGGCGGGCCCTGACATCATTATGGCAGGATCCACCATTCCTTCATCCTCGTCAATCGGACTGCTGGGTGCCTCGGTCAACAGCAATATGTCCTGGTATGACCACGTTGCTAACATCGCAAAATCGGCCTCCCAGAAGCTTGGTGCGGTATTTCGCAACAAAAAACTGTATACACCGCAGCATTTGATCTTGCTCTACAAAGCGCAAATAAGACCGTGCTTAGAATATTGATCACACATCTGGGGTGCCGCACCAAAGCACACCCTAAAGCTGCTGGATTCCATTCAGAACAGAGCGGTGCGTCTGGTCGGCGACCCGGAGTTGACCCGGAATCTGGATAGTCTGGAACACCGCAGACAGGTGGCCGAGATGTCCCTGTTTTACAGATACTTTCACGGCATATGTTCTCAGGATTTGGCCCGCCTTATCTCGCCCCTGGCAACGCCTGTCAGACAGTCACAACATACGGCAAGAGCGCACCAGTTCGTCGTACATCTGGAAACACCTAGAACATCGCTTTACAAGAACTCCTTTGTCTGGCGCACTGCATCACTGTGGAACTCACTCGCAGGACATCTGTTTCCTCCTAACTACAATCTACAACTATTCAAGAACCGTGTCAATCAACATCTTCGCACACACACCGCTCGTCGAGCGCCATAGGATCTCCCTTTTGTATGTGTGCCACTACCATAAAAAAAGTAAAACATATTGTATCCGAATTATAGGTAGAAGAGATTCCAGTAAGGTTTTGGTTTTAACAAATTAAAAAATTATATTGAAATCTAGAAATGGGTAGCATATTCTCCTGTTTTAAGTTATTCATTTGATTTATTGCCGGTTAAAATACTAGATGGTTAACGACTATTTTATTTGAGGTATAAAACTAGTCTGGAATGAAAAGACGATAATTTTAATTCAACAAAGGAACACAATTTAGCTGACATCAAACCTTTGATGAAGAAATCTGCTATAAATAGTTTATGCGATCATTTAATGTTAATTTTTCTGCAAATTTTTTAGAGCGTTTGAATCAATTTACCGCGTAAATTATGTCCCGTTTTTTAGCCCTATTATATACTTGTAAAATCTATAATTAAAATTAAAGACCGGATTATATGCAACCAAAAATCTTAACAATATGCGCATATGTGTATGCACATATGTTTTTAAATTTATGCAAGATATATGCATAAATATATACAAATATGCAATGAATGCCAAAAATCTTAAGAATATGCGCGTATGTATGCACATTTGTTTTTAAATTTATGCACGATATATGCATAAATATATACAAATATGCAATGAATGCAGTAATAAAACAACTAAATGTTAAATTTTTAAATAAAATTTTCACTAAGTTAAGGGATTGAATATTGAATAAAAATAAATTAAAGTTGTATATACTTTATTAAATCAGAAATACAATTTTCCTATATCAATGTATATCAAACTATATTATTAATTTTAAAAATTAGAAAACATGCTAGTTATTACGTTTGCTTCAAGTTTTTGAAGTAAAAAATTTTGACGGTGTATCATTAAGGACATATTTGAATAAAAAAACGATCTCACTACATCTACTGAAGTTATAGGGCAACATTTTAATTTTGGAACTGAGGCAAACCCCATCGTCCTCTCCCAGGCTGGAGAACACCGAAGTACAAAGTCTGGAGCTGATCAATGACAGTTTGTGACAAGAGGGGCTG
>MU182108.1:259002-312050 GCA_016904865.1 Pissodes strobi | reverse complement strand
ACGATTTAAATAAATAAATTAACTATTCATATATTGAAAACAAAGAATAAAGAGAAGTGATCGACTCACCTTTAATTCCGTATTATATTTCTGGATAATACGTATGCAAATAGAATTTGATAAGTACTTTGATTTTTTAAATGCCATTATTTTTATCGTAGTCTGGCAGCAACAAAAAAAATATTACAAATCATTTACAACTTGTCTGTCAAGTTTAGCCATAAGCGGTAGTGCTTCTTATCTGATTGATTTGTCTGCGGAAACACCCTGGGTGAAATATATCGTGAACGGAGTCTCAGAGCGAGAAATGAAATTAAAACGATTATATAAACGTGCATTGAATCAAACACATTAAATACAAATTTTAATGAGTACGCTCTGTATGCAGAAAAGAACAGTGAATGGAAGGCGCTAGTAGTTACTGTGCCAGATAAAATAACACCAAGTTAAAAGTCAGAGGCAACAGAACAGTGCAGGTTTTATTAAATTGGTTGCTGCATTGCGCTTTAAATGCTAATTCCGAACAGCCTTCTGGTCTCATGCATTGTGGAATCTTATGCTAGATAAATTTATTTCTAAATGTAGGAAAATGATACCAATACAGCTGTATTCGTAATCGTCTGAGGGGACCTACGTTCAAAATTATGCTATAGTTTATAAATAGTTGATAAAAATTTCTCATCTGCTCAAGGGCTCAATTTAGCTGTCAGGGCCCATCAATTTTTATCACCATCCTGTGTAAATTCGGAAAAATATCCATGAAAATTCAATATGAAAATTACCTATTTTCTATATGCGGTAAAAACCAAAATTCTAAAATTTAAATTACTAGATTTGTATGAATAGATGCTACAATTTAATAATCGCCAGCACGGTAAATATGCAAATTTCTATCCATCATAAAAACCAGCATGCTAAATTTAACCACAGAAACTGGAATAATCAATTTTTTTAATATGGTTTTCTTGCCGGTATTGCAAATGATATTGGATACTACCTATCATATTTAAAATAAAATTCTTTATATTTTAGGTCAAATTTGCATTGTCGTTATCGTTCTCTCTTGGTTGACACCGAGACAAACATTAATGATTATATAATAACAGATGTTACCTTAGACTCATATAATAAAGAAAATATAGTTAAAAGACCAACTAGAGGTAAAAAAATACTTCGTCGTGCCTATACCAATTGTGTAAATGTTGATTACATTGCTGGGGAGATAATTTTTTTGGATCATATCATAGAGCAATAAATATTGACCTACAGATCCGTTCTTTAAAGTAAATTGCCGCCAAACAGTTGTGAGAAGAGTCTATTCTGAAAACAATATTGAGTTGTTTTTAAATAGTTTGCATTTGCCAACTTTCATCCCACATTTTTATATTATTTTAATATACTCATTTTCCTTTAAAGAATATAATTAAGGCAAACCTTAAGTATATTTGAATATTATAAAATCTAGTCAGGTAATAAAAGGACTATATAAATTAAAACAAAAATATACGGAAATAACATAATATAAGAAGGAACAAAATTAGTTCAGCAAAAGCAATTATCAAAGAAGGATTGATAACTCGGATAATCCTATTAGAGAGGCCTGGAGAGTTTCGGAAATAACTAATAACTGCATAAAATCTAAGAATGTCGAATTTGATTTCGAAGGGCATATGGAAAAGGACCAAAAAAAGCAGCAGACGCAATTTCAAGATTTAAACTTTTTGGAATATTAACATTAACTGGAATATTCCTTTATGAGATCTGTAAGTATATTTTTCAACAGATTTCAATTTTCAAGCGACGCCGACGCGACGGCGACGCCGATATCTACGACCATTCTACACGTAAAAGAAATAAATTTCGAACAAACTGTCGACTGAATATCGGAAAGGATCCTCCACAACACCTAGGCTTGGCATTTTTTAACATTACAAATATAAAGAGTGCACCTAATATAAATATTTTTTAAAGGGATTTTAGATGTATTTTAGTAGACAAATAATTTTATTGTATTGAAGAATTTTTTAACGATTCTTGTTAGGCTTTGTTTGTTAGATATTACTTTGTGTTCTTTGGAATTTATAGTGATCCACTTTAGTATTTATAAATATTTCTATTATACATATATTTTATATGCCTTTCCATACGATTAAATTAAAATTATTATTATGTTTTAGTATTATTGATAAAATATTACAAAACGTAAGCTCCATGGAAACTTTGTTATTTACCTTGCTTATCTCAAGATTTAATTTTAGCGATACCTATATTTCTACTTTTAATAATTAAGTTTAACGGGAATAATATTTACCATATTTTCCTTCTTATCACGTACCTAGACATTTTCATCTGGTAAATAAGGATTAAAATAAGGGAGGTATTTTTAACCTAACTGAGAAATTTCAGTCGCCACACAATTTGAGAGTTTTATAAACATTTTTATTGGCAATAAAAACAAAAGTATATAATGTATTTTTTTAATTGCAGGTTCGGACTTTATTCGTAAGCGGACTACCGATGGATGCCAAGCCTCGAGAATTATATCTTCTATTTAGGGCGTATGAGGTAAGATTATATTCAACTTTATTAATCTGAATTAGAGAGAGGAGCATAAGTAGCTTGTATTAAACATATAGCATATTTATTATGTTTTCATGTATGTGGGGTGGTTGTAATGTTTCTGAAGTAAAATCAGAAACTTCAGTTTGTTACAAGAAGTTGTAGATAATATTAGAAAAGTTCGCATAAACACGGGTCCGGAAACCCTTCAAATGTAACAAGCCAATGGCGTTTCTCAAAATTTGTACTATTTTCTGACAATTTATAGAAAAGCCTATAGCCGATAAGTTTACATTCATCTAGCTCACCCTGCATAAACCCCCAATTTTTAAATATTCTCTTGTACGGTATTTGGCGCAAATTCTCATTACTTAATCGCCTTTTCTAAAAAACTATTTTTCGAGAAAATAAATTAAACCATCATATTTTTGAGACTCGATGTTTGTACATTTTCCCTCTCTTTCGAAACAGAGAAACATTTAGAGAATTTTTCTCGTCTAAATTCCTTGTCGAAATGTCGGTCGTCCGGTTTTTTCGATTCTCGCGACTTTTTGGACGCCAAAACGACCCAAAATGATATTGTCACGAATTGTATTTTTTATCTGTGACGCCACGCCTTACTTAGCGTGTAGGAGAGTAACTCAGATTTAGGAACGCACTACGTCAAGTTGAGAAGAGATAATAAAGGAGACACATCGATAAAAACAGTAACAAGTTTATTTACAAACAAACTTAACAACGCCAACGGTTAGACTGTATACTAATAAAGGCGTGTTTAATATTATAGATGAATTAAGAGTTTACACTATACCCAATTAATATGAAATGCATGTCTTCTCGAGGGAGGCTTAGTTCAAAGTTTGTCTAGCAAGCGACGTCACTATTTAAATAAAGTTTATGTGAGCGGAGTTGTCTTTTATTTAAGTATTTGTTCTGATATTTATAAGGTAAGTCTTTTAAGTTTATCACAAATTGCTAAGGCACTTTCACTACTTTTTAAAACTCCCCAAAAACTATCCCTTTACCGGAAGTTCTGATACTTCACAAATTCGACTCTCTCTTATACTTTTAGTAGCCCCTAAATGCCGTATACCTGTGCATACGTTCATCCAGGTTAGGTAAGGACCTGACAACCTTATACCTGTGCATAAGTGTTCTCAGTTATGGGGGTTGTGGGATAGAACAGCTAGAAGTAGACGTACCTGTGTACTGCCTCGCAACTAGACTGAGCGGTTTGAGAGACCCGAAAGCCTCCTGAACTTGGCGTTTGCCAGCGTATTTATATGTTACAAAATGCTGATGGCTGCATCATTAAGGATTAAAGTCGCTCCCGTGCGTCGACCGCTCAAGTTGTTTATAATTAACAGTGAATGTTTATATAACAAGTTCAAGTTCAAACTTACGACAGGGTGATATTTAATTAATGATTTTAATTAGTTCACAATATATATTTTAAAAAATATAAACACCCAAAAAAAATACTGTTCATTTTTTGATTCTCGCCAATTTCAATAAGGTTCAGAAGGCCGTCAAAAGGAATGTGTCCATCAAAAGTAATAAATTTCTTCGGTAGTTATCGTATATTAAAGGGAAATTTTGAAAAATCGCTCATTTGACATAATAACTCGAAAATCGAAAATCGAATTGTCAAAAACAATTAACCATCGGCTTACTTCAAGTGTTGCCTAAAAACGTGCCAAATCACAAATTTCCACTCGCAGCTTCTTTCATGAAAAAAATGTGCTGAAAAGAAGTTTTCAGTTCAGAACGCACCAAAAGAAGTTTTCACTTCAAACGTTCAATAACAATTGTCCGTACGAGATCGAGAAATACGAGAAACTCGATGTTAAAGTGAAGCGTGCAGAAATCGGGAAAATCTCCCCGAGTTACCATACTTCTGCAGTTTGAGTAGACAGCTATGCTTTTGATGCATTCTAGAATATTTCAACGAATACGACTTCTAATATTTTAACATGACATTTAAACTAAAATATGTAAATTTATACATTTAGTTGTCTGAAATCTCTTTAAAAACGGTTTGAAGGCAGAAAAATGGGTTAGTATCGGAAAATTTGGATTTTTTGTTAATTAGGTGCAGTTTCTATCGATTTTATGGCATAGTTCGAGGTAAAATTTCAATTTCAGCTTATCGATGCGTTTAGTTTTTGTGATGAGTAAAAGTATTGCCTTGAATCCCTTTTTAAACGATTTGAAGCTGAGGAATGGAACAGGCTCGGAGTTTGTACATTTTTCAAGCATAAAGCGACCCTTTCTGTTAATTTTACTATGTATTAATATTTGTTCCCAATAAACTAGGACTTGATTAATAGTTAATTATATGTTCAACTCGGCAGCAAAGTACAGTGACTGCCTCGGATGAATTCCTGAACTATCAGTCTCGGCAGTCAATCTACTACTTTGCTACCTTTAAATAATTAGTTATATTTTCCATTATAGTTCTAGTACCGCAATAATTTCATTACAGTCCTAGTGCCATAATAAACAACGTTATAGCAATAAAATACAGCATCATATTCGCCTTTGTAGAAGGTAATACAACATTTTAAGCTTTAAGAGGATCAACCTCTTAATGTTCCTGCAAACGTTGTAACTTCCAAAATTAGCCACTTGTTGCTCATGACACATTGCTGAAAGAGAAGAGGTTTCAATATTTCCTGGTTAGTAATGCCTACAATAATTGTATTATTATTCTAATTAGCAAAGACCGGGGTAAAGATAATTCCAAGTTATTTCATATAATCACTCTTAAGCCTCAACTTTGAAATGTAGCATGCGTTTCTTTTTAATTTTAAGTTATATCCATTTTACCGAGATATTGCAATTTAACATTCTCGGAATCGTTTTATTTATTATCTGGTCATTGGTAGAGTGTGTGATTAAAACTTGGCGAAGGATCAGACTGGTCATTGATTTCATAAACTTTATTAATTTTATCTTATATTTTGCACCCTCTTCTATTTCCAATATATTTACCCTTAAAGAGACTTTTGCAATCTTGAATGTGTGAAATTATCATAGATATTATGCTATACTTAGAATGAAATTTGGATTAATGGAAATAATGGTATAAGCAGGTATAGAGTACATATCCCCTACAGCAAGACCTAAAAAAAGTCTAGTGTGCACCTATCCAGCTATTATCTTGCTTCACTGGCCTGTACTAATCCCCACAATCTTCTGAAGTTTCAAGTACGCTCCTGATATTACCCTTCTCAGTGTTTCATGTAATATTATAGGAAAGCAATGGGAAACCCGGTAAATTCAGTATTCTCCATAAACCTAAGTAAACATTTACTTAGCAAGGGTAGGATTACAAATTATAAATTGGGGGAGTTAGTAATTTAGAAACGTTTACCTCCTGCTTTATAGAGCAGGCCAAATTAAATTCAACGTATTTTTGCCAAGATCATATGCCGAATTTCCCAAGCTGTATTGCAGAAAATGTTAAGTTTAATTTTTATGTTTTTAATTTAAAATATTTATAATGCCCAAAACCCGCGTGAGCCACGTGGCATTAAATTATTTTGTTAATAGCACTGTTTGAGAAATATTTATCCAAAAGTGTGTATATGTGGTCATTTAGACTCGCTTCTATACATTTTTCTATCGGATTCAAGCTATCGAATTACTGCTGTATCGGTATTCGGCTAGGCATCCTAAATGGAAATTCAAAGACTTCCTGCAATATCATTTTACCCACCTTTTTTTACTCTTTTTAAAATACGCAGTTGAAGGGAGCTAGGTGCCTATGTGTAATATAATCGATTTGGTGAATCATCGGGAAAACGTAAATTATATTCCAGTTTGCAATATTCCACGTGTAATACGATATTCATGTACCTTAGTGTATTACGGTATTTCCATTAAAATATTCAATAACTGTTTTGTTTTTAATTACAGTGTTTTTGCTGCTTTGGAATTGAAACTTACTTTTCAACAATTTTTGGTACTATTCTAAAATTTCTCTTCTTGAACTGAACACATAAAATAGGACTTTTGCGCACTATTATTTAATCGAATTAGCCTTTACTTCATGGAGATCCATAACTAAGAAACACTTAAATAAGTAAACCACTTAAAGATTTCCACTAAAGTTAGTGGAAATCTTTAAGTGGTTTACTTATTTAAGTGTTTCGCACTATTATTAATATTAAATATAATTTAAAAATATTTCTTCTTGTACAAATTCAGTAAGAAACCTTGTCTTACTATTACTAATTAACTAAATGGATTCAAACTTAATAAATTAACATTAAACTAGGCTCGCCCGGCGTTATTATCAGAAAAAAAAAATAAAACTCTGAAATGTCAAATGAAATATATTAAATTGTTCAATTTGTAATATATTAAAATTATAGAATGAATCTCAAAGGCGCTATGCATAAGATAAATTAGAGTCCGTGATAATATTTCGTATGAAATTCTCATGATAGGCTTCAAAACGTTCAATAACTGCAGTTTCTATAGCCTCGCTTATAATGAAATTATTTTTTGCCCTTTCATTGGTTCTAGTCTCAGAAAATTTTGCTCATGCGGTTGAATGCGGAGAGGATATATATAATTGAGCCTAGTATTTTATCTCTCAAGGAGGGTTTTCTGCACACTAAATAAAATTCCATTTGTCTGTATGAAAGAAAAAAATTTTTTTTTCACTGACGGAACAAAACTTATAAGCGAAACATCAGCAAAATAGTATATTAAGATATTATTTTTAAAAGAGCATATTTCTTCGTATGAGTACGAAATTGGGAAACGTTCCGCTTGCGGGATTTTCCTAACCGGCGAGTGCGCTAAATGTTTCTTAAAACGTGCATTTTATATTACTTTTTCTATTTTGAAAGTTTTTTAATGGAAAATAATATATATTAAGGTACTAGTTTTAAAATACCATATTTTTCCCCACTAGTACGACAGTAGGAAACGACCCGCTTGCGCAGAGTTTCCTAGCGTGCGAGTACACTAAATGTCTTTTAAAACGCGTATTTTATGCAATTTTATCTATTTTGAAAGATTTTAAATGAAGGAAATAATTTTTTAGCCGTTGCACGGCCATCATGTAATTTGTGGCGTCGTTATTACGAGAGATCTCTTCATAGTGGTAGTGTCACAACTTTTGTTAAAGTGGTCCTTGCCATAAGCAATTATGTTAATATCAGTGCAACTTTTGAACATTTTAAAAGTAGCGTCGAAAAGAGAAATGGAGAAGAATTGAAGAATTTCATTTAAAAAAATTAAGTTGACAGTTTGTATCGCTTTTGTGAGTCATCCTGTATATTTCCAAATGATTTTAAAATATGCGCAACAATAAAATAAATCTAAATTAGGCATTTTGACATCTTCGGCAACTTCGTTTGTTTTTCCTGATGCTAAATTCTGGGGTTTTGAGGAAAATCCTACAACATTCCTAATTTTAAAGTTTTTCCAATCCTTCAAATAAAAAGAAATATTTATTGGTAAAATTATGGTCAATAACTCTGCATGGTATTGTTCATAGGATTCTAAGAAAGTACAATTTTATTCCTTATAAGTACCGATCAGTTCAAGCGCTTTTGACAGGGGATTTAGAGAGACTTGTTTTATGCCGTTGGTTATTAAGTTCTTTCGCCAAAATGTAAATATTTTCGTTATATTTTATGTATCAAGTTTCACCAATTCTGGAATGTGCAGGGTCATCCAACGAGGACTAAACAGTGGTATATTTATAGCTTTCCTCGTATTTTTGAAAAAATCTGAAATAGCCATCTTATGTATTTTTTGCATAGAATCTGAAAGAATGCTTAAGAAATGAACTGAAACAAAGGAGATACGACATAAAATGAACATTTTCTTAATGGGATACTTTATTTATTGGTTTATTTTTGAAAGCATTTAATTTTATCCAATATGTTTCAATAAACAGGATTAGTTTTATCCATATGAGGAATTTGCAATTTAAACTAGAAAATAGAAGGTAATGATAAATACCTGGAATGCCAAAACACAAAAGGTCAATATTCTATTGAAGCCAATCGTTTAGTGTTGAACGAAATGAAATATTTCCTGATAGAAAGATTTCAGATCATAAAACTGCTTTACATAAGTGGTACGGATGCAAGAGAGACCTGCCGAATACAATAGAAGTGTTTCCTTGGACACAATTTTAAATTTAAAGGTTTTATTTGAAGAAAACATGACTTTTCATGATAAGAAGCGCATCGTTGCAACAACCATGGTGCGGGATCATTCAGTGCTAAATCATATTAGAAATTATTTAATAAATTCATTTGGAGATGCCTGCCGAGATGTCCGCTATGGTCCAAGAACCCAAACAACTAATTACGGTAACATCCAAAGAACATTGAAAAAATATAAAATGATTGCGAGTTCTTTCCATCCAATCTTTCTATTCTGACGTCGCGTCGTCCGGTCAACATAGAAAGAACTACGTTTTCAGTTCGTCTCTAGTTTAATAGTAAAAAATCCATTGCGATCCAGTTATATTTAAAGCAAAAATGTTGACGGATGACGCTACCTTCACTACTGCAGGGATGTATAACCGACATAATAATTTTGGGCTCATGAAAACTCAAGAAACTATGGACCCATAAAATATCAAGGAGGAAGAGCATCGGTTCATACCTGGCGTAGTATTATTAGTAATATGATCATTTGGCCTATTTTTTTTCGGTGGTAATTTAGCACTGTTTCAAAATGAAATTGATAACCTCCTGGATGAACTACTACTGGCTCCATCTCATGCAGTTCGTGATGCTTTCGACTTCTTAACGATTGTCTTGGATTGGCCGCAATGGAACCACAAGATAGCCATTTGAAGTTTAGAGTTTAACGGCAGAGATTGATGAATTGGGAAACAAAATTATCGGAAGTAATTGCACAAGTGCACCAAAATTACCGATAATTTTGCATGACAGCGTGTTGTCTAAAAACTGCATGAGTTCATTTTCATATTTTGGAGAAAGAGCCCGACACCGAAGGTGGAGGGCTCTTTTTGCAAAATATGAAAATGACCGAATGCAGTTTTTCTAAGACAACACGCTCGAATGCAAAATTTTCTAGTTATTTTGATGCACGAGTGTAATTCGGGGGAATATTTCCCGAATTAGGACATGGTTTTATAAAAATATATTTTTATTCTTTTTTAATACAAAAACGTACATGTAACTGTAAAAAAAAGTACAGAGATGCAAAAAAACGATTTTTTTTTAATCAGAAACGAGACATTTTTAATAATACCTATACATTCACTAGACTTTGACGTTATTTATAAATTGTCGCTGTCAAATTTTCATTGGAATTACCATAGATACGTACGATGCAATTATCGCTGTGCTCTTTCGGTTTCTACAGTGCAATTATCGCTGTAATTTTCCGAGAATTGCACTCCTCTAATGGGATTTTTTATACATGAGGGAAATATTCATATATAATATAACGAGTGCATTGAAAGTTATCGGTAATTTTTGGGAAATCATCATGAATGCAATTTGGAGCCAGAAAAAGCATGAGTGCACGTAGTGCACGAATGCTTTTGCTTGCTCCAAATTGCATAAATGCTGATTTCCCAAAAATTACCCATAATTTTCAATGCACGATCACGAGTTATATTCGTAGGAGAATTTATTGAACCAAATTTGCAATGAATGAAAATTTAACGTCGTTGTCACAAAAAAGTAGCTGGTGTCATATTTTCATAGATAAAGTGGAATTAAACATTACTAATTATGTCCTTAGCAACTAAATAACAAAATAACTTATGTCAAACAAGCAACAGATAATGTCACGTTTCGGCAATATTTCGATGGATAATATAGCCCAAAATATCGCAAATTTAACGCCAGTAAATACTAGACGATCTAAGTCGTCTATATGGTTGCAGTTCCAATTATTTTGCAAAGAAAAGGCATATGTTTTGGACCGGGACACATCTGAAGAACATTTAGTGGTAATAATGAAGGATTGGGTATCCAATATGAGAAAAAAAAATGGTGATGAATATAAGGAAGCCGTTGTAAAAACTCTGTGGAACGTAACTGCGAAATTATTAAAAGAAAAGTACTTCAATGAATACAGTAGGAAAATAGACCCTTTTACTGATATTTCCTTCAAACCTGCAAGAGATGCTCGAAATGCTACCAGAAAAATGTTACAAAAAAAGGCCGAAAAAAGATCAAACCAATTTAATCAGTTTTTGAAAATGGTCAAATTATGGGATGAAAACACACCGGAAGGGCTGCAGAAGAAGTTTTTCCATGTTGTTTCTTATGAGCTTGCTTGGCGTGGCGGTGAAGCTGCAAACTGTTTATTAGAATTTTTTAAGGAGGATGGTTTGGGTCGACTTGAATATAACCCAATTTTTTCGAAAACTGCCCAAGGTGGAGCTCGACATTTAACAGACAGTAAGTGGTAGATTCAAAATAAAGTAAACCTAGATATCTGCCCTGTAAGACTTTTTAAAAAACTTGTTTCTAAGCGAGGACTTAACATTAAAACGAATAGATTCTTTTTGACATCAAATCCTCAATGGCAAGAAAACGGTATATGGTTCAAAAATTCGCCGATTGGACGAAACGAAATTTCTAAATGGACAGCAAAATCGGCTGAAAAGGCGGGAATAACATCAGATAGTAAAGTTGAGTACACCAATCATTCGCATAGATCAGCAGTAGTTAGCCATTTATCACAAAAGGGAGTTGATACTTCAAGAATAGTGAAAATGACAGGTCATTCGAATATAAGCTCAATCAAACCTTATCTGCAATTAAACTTAGAGTTTCACAATACACTTGTGAGCACAATGAGGGAAGCCGGAACCTCCATCGAAGGACAAATGGAGGCGCCCCATCAACCCTCGACATCAAATAGAAATCCCATTGTTATTAATTGTAACAACTGTGTTATTAATTGCTAAAATTTGAATAATAAATAATTTGTATTGTTTTATAGATTTGTTTTTCTGAAATAAGCTGAACTAAATGAATGCTTATTTCTTTATTTCATTGAATATGACTTTGACAGAAAAATTATCGCGATAATTTTTGTGACAGAAAAATTATCGCGATAATTTTTTTTTAACAATCAAATAACTATGGTGACACCTACCAAAATAGTAATTTTAATTGTTAAAATATACATTTTTGCGGGTGAATGAAATTCTCCATGGAATTAATAAGAAAAACAGGGAAAACTATATATTACTTGAATTCTTGTAAATTAAAAAGGGGCTGCTTCCGGACTTGCTTTGAAAATATCGGCGGCTACATTGAACATCAAAATTATTAGAATTGTTTTGTTAATATTAAATATGTTTCACTTTTACCAATATATATTAAGAGTAGTAATAAAACCTAGACTTTGACAAAATATTGATCTTTTGTGTTTTGGCATTTGCTACTTTTTTCTATTTACTAATTTAAATTGCAAATTTCTCACATGAAAATTAATTCAGTTATTACTAAAAATTAATACGAATTCTTTTTTGTTGAAACTTATTGAAAAAAATGAGAAGCTTTCAAAAACGAATCAATAAATAAGGTGTCCCATTAAGTAAATATTAATTTTATGTCGTATCTCTTTTATTGCAATTCAAATAATTTGCTTAAATGTTCTTTTAGTTTTTACGGAAAAAAATACATAAGGCTATTTCACATTTTCTTAAAAATACCAAAAATCCACAAATATGGACCTGCTCAGTCCTCGTTGCATAACCCTGTACAATAGAGATAACTACCATTATTCGTCTAGTGAAAGACTTTTATTAGTACATTTTTTATAGCGGTGGAACACAGAGTAAAGGGAGATCTTATGGCACTCGAAGAACGGTGTGTGTGCGAAGATATTGATCGACACGGTTCTTGAACAGCTGTAAGTTGTAAGTAGAGAGAAACAGATGGCTTGGAAGTGAGTTCCACAGTAATGCACTGCGCCAGACAAAATAGTCCTTGTAAAGTGATGTTCTAGGCACCGAACATTAACAATAGATCAGAAGGTTCACTCCAAGCCCCGGCCCCAGCATTTCCCTTCTTGCCCGGTCGTGGAACCTGATGAAATGCTGGTTAACCGCTCAAACCTCGTCCCACGTTTCACCCCGTCTGGTCTAAAGTCTGGCGTCTTGCCTTTGTAAACGCTACGTCAAAAGTGTCAGCTGAGAGTGGACCTTCTAGTCTCTTGTTAATGGTAGGTGGTTCTAGGTGTTTTCAGTTATATGACGAAGGGGTGCGCTCTTGCCGTCTGTGGTGACTGTCTAACAGGCGTTACTGCGGGCGGGATGAGTCGAGCCAAATCCTGAGAATATTTGCCGTCAAAATATCTGTAAAACAGGGAGATCTTAGCTATATGTCTGCGGTGTTCCAGACTATCCAGATCCCGGGTAGACTACGGGTCGCCGACGAGACTGACAGTTCTCTTCTGAATGGAATCCAGCAGGTTTAAGGTATGCTTAGGTGCGGCACCCCAGATGTGTGAGCATTATTCTAAGCACGGTCTTATTTGCACTGTGCATAGCAGAGGAGCTGTTTTTATTTCGAAACAGCGCACCAAGCTTCTGTGAGGCTGATTTTACGATGCTCGCAATGTGCTCATGTCAGGATATATTGTTGATGACCGAGACTCCCAGTACTCCGATTGACGAGGATGAAGGAATGATCGATCCTGCCATAATGATGTCAGGGTCCGCCGTATTGGCTTTCTTGGTGAACGTAGCTGCTTGAGTTGTTGCTGCATTAGACTGTCCGAAATTCGAACTTTCTCCAGATCTTGATTAATTGTTGTAATCTGCTCCTATCTGCAATGATAAGTCTCAGTCGCTGGTAAAGGTTTTTCTGATCTAAACTGGGAGACAAACAAAACTGTAAACAGGATTATTGGCTTCGGACAGCAGGTTATTAATATAGATTAGGAACAGAGTTGGTGAAAGTATTGCGCCTTGAAGCATGCCTGCATTAATGGTGAGTGTGTCTGAGATGTGTCCATCCACTGCAACTTGCAGAGATCGGTTTTTAGGGAAACTTGCTAGCCAGCTGCAGAAAGACGCTGGCAGTCCGAAGGACGGCAGTCCGTCATGCCAAACTCTGTCGAATGCCTTCGATATATCCAACGCAATCGCTCGAAATTCTCCGCAGTTCTCAATTGCCCTACTCCATACATCAGTGACATAGGCCAATATATATCCTGTCGATCTTTCTGCGCAAGCCGTATTGGTTATCGCTAATTATTCTGTTGGTCTCGAGGTACTTGAGTAGTTGCTGTTCCATAACTATGGAGATTATTGGAAGCAAGGCAATTGGGGGATAGTTTGAGGGAGTGGTTTCTTGCTTTTTTGGAACAGGTTGCACTCGGGCTACTTTCCAAGAAGATGAGTAAATCTCTTTTTGGTAAGACGGAGAAAAAAGCCTGGAAAATGGGTGTTTGTTGGTGCAGTTCTTAAACACGATGGCATGTGGACCTGATGCCTTCCAGAGGTCCGCAAGTTCGTTCCAGTTTTAAAGTTTGGTGCGGTTTAATCAGTTCAAGAATGGTTGATCAATTTGTTATGAGGGCATCCTGCCTGGTGAAAGATACATAACACTTAGGTCTGAAACTCTAATCAATTTCTAGGTCGTCTTATAAGTAAACAGAATCAACATTTTCAGCACGTTTCCTAAGTAGTCATTGACTCTAATCAATAGCCTACCGATGACTACTTTATATTAAAGACTACCGTTAGGGAAGAGAAGATAAACCAGATAGATGTAAGAACCATACTAAAGACAGTTCGAGAAGTTCAGAAACGTGCACAAAAGTATATTGAAGAACGGGACGGAATATTTAAATATCCTCAAACATCTTTTAAGAAAAAATTAGTGTATAGTGTATATAATTTAAGTTTGTAAATCTAACATAATTCTCTGAGTATTTACGGGTTTATACCCTCATTAATTTTCGTCTTAGAGGAAAATTCATTATTAGCATTTTGTTTAAAATTGAGTTCTTAACAGAAAAAAATATAATGTACAAGGGTTTTTATTAAAAAAAAAAAAATCTCTAACTTCAAAACTCGAAAACATGATGTTAAATTGTTTCTCAACTCTTCTATCTTTCTGAGCGTTAAAAATACTACCAATGTAAATAATTTTGTATCTTAAATAATAGCAAAGTTGCAAATAATAAACAGTTAATTTAGATAAGCCTGTATAGTCGCGAAATGAGAAACTAGTGATATCTCCATGGGGATTGACTACATAAATCAGAAACTTCGAATCGCAATATGTGTAACAACTTTTTACAAAGCGCCAAAAGTTTCTCTGATCATATGTAATTTGTTTTCGATATTCGCTTCGATATGCCGGTAAAAAAAGATTAAATAAGATGAACAAATGATCTTCTATATCTCTGAAGCAGATAAAGAAACCCAGTTAGTATCAAACCTTCTAAAATTAAAGAGCCGTTCAAAATTGCATACTTTCAAAGTCTGTGCAATCGTTTAAGTTTATTCGAGGAGTCGCGATGCCCGGATTAGGGGGAGCATCGAATTACTTTTTGCCCTAAAATGTAATATTTCAATCTCCCTATAATATATATTTTACAGAATTTTAGTACCTCGATTAGATTTTAAGGAAATTGCTTTTGGAGTTTTAAGTAAAACGCACTGTATAATCTCACTTGTGAATTATGGTGGTTTATGTAATAAACTGCTCGTCAAAAAAAACGACGCACCTGGTTTTTTGGACAATATTTGAAAGCTCGTTATTGGAAACCTACTGAACCGATTTTAAAAAACTTTGGATATTCTAAATAGTTGATTCTTTGGTTCTTATGTCTAATTTTTGGAATAAGATAATTTGCACCTAACATATACTACAGGGTGTTAAAGAAAGAGATGTTTTTTTTTACAAAACTTCAAGTTATCCCCATTATGGGGTAGTTGAGATTGATAGTCGTAATACCTCTCTTTACTTACAGTTAGGTAATACCTCGGGACGTTTTTTAGATTTTGTGGATACCTTGGCTAACTACGATTATATGGCAATTTTTCGAAAATCGTCGATATTTTCCAATTTAGTCCCAATAATGAGCAAACTACGGAAGGTATCGACGAATTGTGAACACGGCGTCTTACGGTAGGTCATATGCTACCAGTTTATGTGCGTTACGTGATCCAGTAAACCAGAAAGTTCAAATTATGGGATATGTTTTACACAAAATAATTTTTTTTTGAAAATTCAAAATAGAGAATTCAAACCAAAGAAAATTATACTTGTAAACTTAAAATGCGACCTTAATACCATGGATTATTAAGAATGGGGTATTTTCTCGAAACGGTTTTTGATTTTTGGTGATAAATCAGTCAGTTGTCAAAATATGGTAAAATAAGGATATTACTTCGTGTAACGTTACCATAAATATGCAAACGAGTTTATGTCTCTTACAACCGTTCAAATTACACTCGAAATTACCTTCGAATATACAGCGTGATTGAAAAAGTAAAATGGTAATAAAACAATTCATTTTTTAACAGAGGATCCTATTTAAGTACTCACCTATCATTTCAATTCTTAGGTATTCTAGGGACCATTTAGTAATATTCGTGCAATATTTTGTGTAAAACATATCCCTTAATCTGAACTTTCTGGTTTTATGAATCACGTAACGTACATAAACTGGTAGCATATGACCTACCGTAAGACGTCGTGTTCACAATTCATGGATACCTCCGTAGTTTGTTCATTATTGGGACTAAACTGGAAAATAACGACAATTTTCGAAAAATTGCCATATAATCGTAGTTAGCCAAGATATCCACAAAATCTCAAATACGTCCCGAGGTATTACCTAACTGTAAGTAAAGAGAGGTATTACGACTATCAATCTCAACTAACCCATGAATGGGGATAACTTGAAATTTTGTAAAAAAACATCTCTTTCTTTAACACCCTGTAGTATATGTTAGGTGCAAAATATCTTATTACAAAAATTAGACGTAAGAGCCAAAGAATCAACTATTCAGAATTTCCAAAGTTTTTTAAAATCGGTTGAGTAGGTTTCCAATAACGAGCTTTCAAATATTGTCCAAAAAACTAGGTGCGTCGTTTTTTTTGACGAGCAGTTTATTAAGAAATGTTTGATAAAATCTCCGAGTAAACAAAGGTTAAAAAATAATAATTTATTGATTTTTTTTCATTTATAAAAATCTTCCGTTTTTAATTTTATCTGCTAGCTATTTCTTATATAAATAAGGTAAATACTGAAAATGTAATTTATAATTGTCCATTAATATGGAAATATTTTGGTCATTATTTTTATTTATGAGTAAATATGTGATTTTTCTATACATAATGCAAAATATTTGCACTTAATTCAAACGACCGTAGAAAAAAATATTACTGATACGAAATCCTACGTAAGAAGAATATTTTGTTAACTATATTTATTGAATTTTTGTTTTAGGGCTATGAAGGATCACTACTAAAAGTTACGAGTAAAAACGGAAAAACAGCATCGGTAAGTTTAAAATCTAATTAACATTTTAGATCGAATTTATATCACAGCCCACAGTCCATTTGTATATTAAAATATTTTTCGAATACTAATGTAAATAATTTTCTGTATATGCTCTATTGTTGTGAATGATTCATGTTCGTGAGAAAATATGTTGTCTATGTCTTCATCTCAGTTTTATTGAAAATTTCAGTTCAGAGCCGCTCTACCGCCAAGGTGTAAATTGCCCAAGTACTAATTTAGTGACCCTAAAAAGGCTGAAAAAGTTTAACGTTTCGAGGAACCAACTTGCCTCCGTTGTCAAAAACGAGAAATCTAAAAATAAAAATGATTAGTGAATGCAATTATGACAGTAAAAAGCTCTTCTGCTTCGTCAAGTTTTGAATTTGATTTTTATAAATCTCGTCATCATCAATTTACACTCTGCAGCAAAAGCACCCTCAACAGAAATTCTTAATAAAACTGAGGTAGAGAAATTGGCACCAATTTTCTCATAATAATTAATAATCTTCTGATTGTCCGCTTTTCAGTTCTACTGATGTTAACATGTTGATATCAATGTACAATCAGCAGATGTTTAAAAATCATCAAATTGCGACAACCCCGCGCAAAGTTGATTTGATGCGATCATGTCATAAAAATTAAAACATTTTCTCTGCTACTTCTGAAAATATTTGACAATTTTAACGGCATCTCATGCGTTAACTAAACTGCTGGCCATTTGTTGCAAGCAAGAAAATTTTAAAAATGAATAAGGGGGTTGGGGCAAATGCACCCCCTAAATTAACGGGTTCAGATTAATTATCGTTTTACGGTGAAACTATTTCAGTTTTCATGTTGTGAACTTTTATGTGGCAACTTAGGGATGTTTTTAAGGAAAAACTGCTATAAAATGACATATTACATTTTCGTAGGAGTTTTTATGATTTTTATTTTTTTTAATGTCATGAAGGCGCACTTGCCCCGCTAAACGGGGCTAGTGCGTTTCCTAGTGCTGAAACAAATCTGAGAAGAGACTAATTTTTGTGGGGCAAGTCCGATTAACCCTACACTTTTATATTTTTTGTGCAATTTGCAGAGTGAGTTATCTTTATTGGTTCAGAAGTTATAAACCCAAAAGTAAAAATGAAACAGTACAACATTTGTTTCACGTTTATTTTGGATATAAATTAACTGAATATATGGCAGAAAAAGTATTCTATTGAACTTCATACCCGGCAAACGAGATTGGAAAAGATATTTCACCTCTTCCTTCAATGACAGCAGTAGGGAGCAGCTTTGTTATATCCTGATCGTAGTCCACGGAAACATCATCTATATCTGGAAACCTGAACACAGATTTTCTTTCCAAGAGCTTTTTTTCTGGCAAATTTCACCATATTATTTTTATCGAGGATTTGACCGACATAGTGCTTAATGGACATTTTTCCAGAAAATTTAACAGGAATCCAATCACCCACAGCTTTTTCCAAAATTTCTCTCTCTGTATAATGTTGATCTCTTTGAAATTGTTCCTCGTTATCAATAAACTGTTCAAACGTTTCATAATCATCATTATCATCGTACGTAACAAAATTTTCATCAACTTCTTCTCTTTCGCTATCTGAAGAAACAACAGGTTCTATAGTCTTTTTCTTCCTTATTTTATTGGCATCGTTTTCTGTTTTTCGTTTAAACGCTGTAGAATCTCTTCTCTCGTAATAATTTCGGTTCCTCCAGCTACTCGTCTTTTTGGTTTCTCTTCTAACTCTTGTGATGTTGCATTAGGTTTTAAAGTAGCTAGTAGAATTTCCTCAAATGGAACCTTAATCTTCTCATTTGCGGTACTTGTAGATGGTTGGGTTGAAGCCTCTTCTTGTGCGGTGCTCGTGGATGGCTGAAACATATCTAGCTCTTCTGCGGTGGTCAAAGGATTGGCAGTATTTTCAGCAGTTACATGTTTACTAATGCCTTTATGTTCTTCCCATCTCCTGAGAGCTAATGGATCGAAACTGTGACGCTGAATAACATTTCGATCATATGATATATACCACCTCTTTTAAAACCATTCTGAATTGTAGTAGGACTTGCCTCATTCCATACTTCTTGAAGAAGTGTAGAAAATGTTTTTTTGATAACTTTTTACCAGTATGCTGTCTTTGCCATTGCACTAGCTTTGAATCCCATTTAACTTTTACGATTTAAAAACAGCTAAATCCAGCGGTTGTAAGAGATGGCTGGAATCAGGAGGTAGCTTTAAAATCGTGACACCTTCTTTTATTGCTTCCTGAATTAAATCTATTCCAAGGTGAGTTGAAATTAAAAGTATTGGTCGTTTTTCCCCACAATCTTTTAACAAAACCTTTTTAAAATAGTTTTCAACCACTTCTCTTTCCATCCATCCTTTCTTGGTTGCTGCATATACTAGGCTTGGGCGATCAGAAACCTGTGGAGCAGTCCATTCACCATATACATCTTTTCCTTTGAAAACTACTAACGCTGAACCTTTATCACCATCTGCACTACACGCTACTAAAACAGAGGTATTTTCTCTACCCGGACCACTTGTTGTACGGGTGCTCGGAAATCCTATCTGACCTACTACTTTTGTTTTAGTCGGGTCGCTGCAAAAGCTGCTTTCACCTAGATTCCAGATGTGGCCTGGTTTGTCTGCCAAGTCCAGTTGATTGATTGTAGTCTCTAGTAGATCAAAATATTCGTGAATAACAAATGGATCCAAACTCTTTTTTCTGGCAACTTCGACCATTTTTGTCGCTTTTTAATTGAGAGCCTATGTATTTTACGAAAACCGATGAACCAATCTGCACCTGGGTATCCCTCTTTGAATTGGGTTTTGAGATTATTCTGCTTAACAAAATATGCCACGTTTTCGAGAACTTCTGATCTTGACAGACCGAACCCCCATTTTTCCATGGTCTTAATCCCCTCGGCTATTTTCTTTTCCTCTTGAATAATAATATCGGTACTTCTTGCAAATGAGCTGCTTTTTGTACCTCTTCTGCCTTTGATGTGGTCTCTCAAAGTACTTCTCGGAATTTTATATAAATGACTGGCCTTCTTAAGGCCCATTTTTCCCATTTGAACATCTTTAATAGCAGCTTCCAATAGTTCTTTTGTATAAGCCGTTCCTCTATTACTCTTTCGTTTGTGGTTTCTAACCATCTTTTTCACTGAAACAAAAAAATATATATTAGTCCTTCAGGCCGGCTACTATCTGGGGCAAGAGCACCCCTTAAGCTCTTGCCTCTACTGCACTTTTTTCCGGGGCAAGTGCGACCCCCGTGTTTTTTCTTAATAAATTAATTTGCATACTGCGTCTAGTTTTTACATCACAATTTAACCCTTATATTCATTACAAACCTACCACAGCATGAAATAATGTCAAATATATTAATAATTAACTGGCTCCGAAAATCTTCGTGTCAACTCGATTTTTAGGTTACCAAAAGATGCATTGAAGTTCGCAACGGCAAATGAAAGAACAAACAATGCAATGTTGCCAAACCGACTTTGATGGGTCAGTTTGGATATGTGCTACTAGAATATTTGCATTTGAACATCAAATCACTTTATTCAAAAAAGAAAATAGCCAGAGTTGCACTTGCCCCAAATGTGCACTTGCCCCAACTGACCTTATTTCCTTAACCAGGCATAATATCGAACTCCGGTTTTTAATGCGTTTCCCTCTCGGTGTTCCTTAGGAAAAATGTCCAATGTTGGATTTTTTTAAATTGTCAAAATATTTTTTATGCAGGGTGTTAAAAGAGACGATGATTTTTGCTCCAAATTCAATAGCATGTAACTTTCTTAATATATTTTTTTAAATTTGTCTCTGCACATACGTCAATAATTGCATCAATGGTCCATAGCCAAAAAAAAAACGCCTATGAATTTTTTAATATCTGCTATATTTTCAGAGAGACCGATTTTTTTGTAAAACTTTGCTTTTTTTATTTTTTTTTGTAGCTAGACCTCACTGTGCGTTGTATCGTGCAAACTTTGTAAGTGATTAATACCTTACGAAAAACTTGTTTATATTTAGTAAAAAAACTGTACCTACCTAAATGTTGTGATGTGCCGTGACGTACTTATAAGTCACTTATATGTCTATAGTTTATGAATATCTCACAATTTCCCACAATTGTCTTGAATTGGAAAGTACTCGCCCCTAGATTAAGCAATTTTTTCCTTTATTTTTCAAGAGAAAACTTCTTTAGCGCCGTTAGTACACTGAGAACGGAAGTGATTTGAGGCAGGATGAAACGAAAAGGCGACACTAAAAAGAGATCTATCTGATGTAACCTCCGAAAAATGAGATAGACTATAGAACACAGTTATACAGTTGCTACATGTTTATTAAAAGTAAAAAGTAGTTCTCGTCCGATCACTGAAGTTAAGCAACGTCGGGCGTGGTTAGTACTTAGATGGGTTACCGCTTGGTTTAGTTTTATGAAGTTTTCAGTTCCATCCGCGTGTGAACTGCATACATGATTTTTTTTTATAGTTTAATATCGTGCATCACGCATATTAAAGAATGAAAAAATATACCTAGGGCATTTATCAACCTGTAAGAGCTCTTTCATACGATCCGTTTTTTCAACGGGCCGGAGAACTGACGGACCGGTAAAGTTGACGGATATCCCAGAAACCTATTGTTTTGCATACCGTTCACACTTACCAACGTCCTTTCATCGGTGTGAAAGGTTTGATCCGGTCCGTTGCCGGTCCGTCAGTTCTCCGGCCCGTTGAAAAAACGGATCGTATGAAAGAGCTCTTAGTCGCCAGAATGCCACGACGATATCAAGTGGTTGTTAATGTAATAGGGGGGCCTACAAAGTATTAAACTCATCAAATTCAAGTTTCATTTTAGGAATAGTCGTGTTAGAAATAAATAAAAAATTTTCTAAAAATTAAATAAAAAATTTACATATGTTGTTAATTTTTTTAGACGCACTGAATAATATACATGTAATGCGATAATAACAAATAAAACATAAAGGAAAAGCTTGCTTAATCTAGGGGCGACTATTTTCCAATACAAAAAAATCCTGAAAAATTGTGAGATACTCATAATCATAAACCATAGACATATAAGTGATTATAATAAGTACGCCACTGCATATCCCGACTTTCAGGGTACAATTTTTTTCCAAAACAGAATCAAGCTTTTCGTAAAGTATGAGCCATTTCACACGAGGATACTGTATGCGAGATTCGCGTATGCGAGATACAGATTAAACACACATTCAAATGGACCTATTCACACGGCACGAGCGACGCATACAGTATCGAGATTCCGAATGTCTGCATTCCGGCAACTATAGCAGCCGGACGCTGAATGCGTATGCCGCATACAAAATTACCATTATGATATATGGACCTGTTCAGATATGGATACTTTTGCAACGGAGAGGATATTTTTCAGTATAAATTGAATCGTCATAGGTATTATTTACTACGCGCTATAGTGATGAACCTATGCACGGCACTGCGACTATTTTAGTACTGATTAAAGAAATACGTGAATTCGATGCAGCAGTCTAAGTTTTCGACCGCGATTCTGTATCTCGGATACGCGTATCTCGCATACAGTATCCTCGTGTGAAAGATCTCTTAGCTCTTAGAGCTCTTTCACACGAGGATTCTGTATGCGAGATACACGTATCCGAGATACAGAATCGCGGTCGAAAACTTGGACTGCTGCATCGAATTCACGTATTTCTTTAATCAGTACTAAAATAGTCGCAGTGCCGTGCATAGGTTCATCACTATAGACTTAGTAAATAATACCTATGACGATTGAAATTATACTGAAAAATATTCTGTGTCTATGATATCTTCTCCGATGCAAAAGTATCATGTCTGTACACGTCCATATATCGTAATGGTAATTTTGTATGTGACATACGCATCAGTGTCCGGCGGCTGAAGTTGCCGGGATACAGAAATTCGGAATCGCGATTCTGTATGCATCGCTCGTGCCGTCGAATAGGGCCATTTGAATGTATGTTCAACCTGTATCTCGGATACGCGCTTGGATACGCGTATCTCGCATACAGTATCCTCGTGTGAAAGAGCTCTAACAGTCATATAGAAAGTTTGGACGATACCACGCACAATGGGTTCTAGGTAACAAAAAGTTGAAAAAAAACAAGGTTTTACCAAAAAATCGACTTCTCTTGAAATATATCAAAAATTTGACAGACCACTTTCTTTGCTAGTGATTGAATTGATGTACAATTACAAAGTTAAAAAAAATATTATGCAAATGGCATGCTATTGAAATTGGAGCAAAAATCATCATGTTCTTTGCACCCTATATATAAATTTTTTTACAGTTTTAAAAAATTCAACGGAAATTTTTTCCTAAGAGATAAATTATTAACCATTAAAAATCGAAGGTCGATATCATGTCTGGTTAAGAAAATATTTAGTTTTAAATTTAGGCGAATTCATTACTCGAAAGCAAATGGCCAGCAGTTAATATAACTTTTCCGTAATTTAATGAGTTGTCTCCAGAAATAAAATACTTATGCTTGTATACTTAAAATCGTGTTTTCCTTTTTTATACACTAAATATAAAGGCGTATGTCTACATAAAGAACCACCCTGCACCATCTTCCATCGTAAAACGGAAAACCGTGTTTTAATCTAGGGTTCGACACAACTCAATTTATTCGTGTAATGGCGTTCGGCTTTCTGAATACAGACGTTGCACGTCAGATTTTCTTGCTAGGAGAATTTTTATGAGGTAATAAACCGGGAGCATAACCTAATTATGTCTAAGAGTTTTCAAATAAGATAAATGGGACAAAACGTATTTTCAAAAACGAAATTTATGTTTCCTTTTGGCTCTTAAAAATATTCTCTCCACGAAATTAATAATAATTAGATTCAATAGGCCATGAATTTTAACGATTTCTTCCTAGATTTATTCACCGTATGTTTGTGGAAATTTTTTGCGTTTTCTTCATACACCATTCGTTGAATTGTTTATTTTCTTTTTCTGCGATCGTCTGAAAACGTCAACATTCTCGGTTGACAGGATACATAACTTGTTATTCTGATAAAGTTACGGGTTGCTAGGAAAGCGCACCTAACAGTTCAGAAATATTCCTTTTTCGGCCTAGGGTGGAAAATTAAAATTCTCGAACGAGGCGCAGCCATCGACCGAGAATATACACAATATACTATTTTATACCTGCAAATTGATTCAGCGAATAACAATTCGAAATAATGTATTTTATAATTGCTAATTAATCACCTTATGAAGAATCTGAACCAAATTTTAATAGCGTTCTCTAAGAAATATTTGAAGCAGTAAGACGTGCTAATCTAGAACTGTTCTCGGATATGTATGACTATAAAGCATTCAAGAAATGATGTACGAAAATATGGAAGAATAGAATATTAGCACTTCTATGTTTCAATGTTTTCAATCCTGAAAACGATGCTCAAGATAAAAAAAAATATCGTGGATATAAGCAGTTTTTATCGTAAATACATTTCTTAAAGAAAAAAATGTGGCTTTCAAATCAAAAAATTTAGATAGATAAGAGATTGAAATATCCGAACGAAATATATCTTAATCGCTACAATTCTAGCAATCGCAGAAGCATACCGTCCAGAAAAATTAACTAATTTGACTCTCGATGATATCGAGGAAAAAGATTCCGTACTATTGACTAAAATTGCGGATAATAAAAGTTATCAAAGTAGATCCTTATATAGTCTTAAGCAAAACGCGGGTTGAAGATCTATCAAAGTTGAGGGTGGAATTTGGATGAGTCGTTTCAAAATTAAAGAAAAAATGCTATTTCATTTCTGTAAAACTAACCTGCTAGAGTAGGGAAGTAAAGTTTCGCAAGAGCGTGAGCCACCTAGTCCATCAAGAGATTCTGTTCGCCTATCCCTAAACCAAATGAACCAAATACAAGAGTCGTAACAGTCTCGAGTCAAAGCAGTCAGTTGACGTCCACTATGAATGTAAGAAATAGAAGTAATTGTAGCTTCACTTTTATTATAATTATTAAATAAAGTATATATAAAGCTCGTGTTGAATAAAATTGCAATAAAGTTGCTAATTAAACAAATTTAGAATATCCGCACGTTTGTAGCAAAAACATTGTGCACGTGCAGAAAGTGTCAGTTGACTGCATAACTGTTCCACGTCGTCGTCGACTGTAATGTAAAAAGTCACTTTCCGCACTTGTTAGGAAATACCTATTCTAGCATATTTCGACTCACCGCTACTGTCTGCTGATGAGATAGCTCAAGTTGTCCTTGCTTGATGCGAAAGAGCTGTAAGTTGGAAACAGCAAGCCTACAAGTACTGGCAGCAAAATGGAACCGCTAAAAATCGCAATTATTTTGCAGAAGCGAGAAACAAATGCAAACGTGTGAATGACAAAACTAAGGACACACACAATGGAAATATCAGGAATAAACTTTTACAATGCCCCAGTGGCTCCAGGAATTTTTGGTCGGTAGCAAAGGCAGTAAGTAATATCTTTACAAAAAAAGTCTCTCCATCTTTGATAGACGAAAGCGGCATCATGGCGACTACAGTCAAGGAAAAAGCAAAAAATCCATAAACGCACTCTACCATAAACGTCCCCCAAGGCAAGGCTCTCCCCATCAGATCGAACATCAACACTACCATGGCATGCCGGAGTTAACTTCAAAGAGCTAGATACGCAAAGGCATCAGGACCGGACGAAATGCCTACCATTGTGTTAAAGAACTGCACCAACGAACTAACATCCATTTTTTTCAGACTTTTTTCTCTGTCTAGCCGAAAAGTGATTTACCCACCTTCTTGGAAAGTCGCTCGAGTGCAACTTGTTTCAACGAAGTGCAAGGAAGCCGCGCCCTCGGACGATCGCCCAATTGCCTTGATTCCGAAAATCTCCAAAGTCCTGGGACGTGCAGTCAATCAGCAACTACTCAAGTACCTCGAGACCAACAGATTAATTAGCGATAACCAATATGGCTTTCGCAAAGAGAGGTCGACAGGAGATATATTGGCCTATATCACTCATTATGTGACGTAGGGCAATTGGGAACTACGGAGAATCTCGAGCGATTGTGGATATTTCGAAGGCATACGACGGATTGCTCAACAAACTGCCGTCCTTCGGACTGCCAGCTTCTCTTTGCAGCTGCCTTGCCAGTTTCCTTAAGAACCGATATTTGCACGTTGCAGTTAATGGACGCATATCAGACACATTCACCATTAACGCGGGCGTACCTCAGGGCGCAATACTTTCACCAACTCTGTTCCTCATCTATATTAATGGCCTGCTGACTGAAACGAATAATCCTGTTTACAGTTTTGCAGATGACAGTATCCTTGTCGCCCAATTTAGATTAGAAAACCCTTTACCAGCGACTGAGACTTACTGCAGACAGGAGCAGATTACAACAATTAATCAAGATCTGGCGAAAGTTCGAACAGATATTTAGACCAGTTCAATGCAGCAAAACCTCAAGCAGCCACGTTTACCAAGAAAGCCAATACGGCGCACCCTGATATCTATATGGCAGGATCGACCATTCCTTCATCCTTGCAAATCGCACTACTGGGTGTCTCGGTCAACAGCAATATGTCCTGGCATGACCACGTTGCTAACATCGCAAAATCAGCCTCGCAGAAGCTTGGTGCGCTATTTCGCAACAAAAAACTGTATACATCACAGCAGCTGCTCTTGCTCTACAAAGCGCAAATAAGACCGTGCTTAGAATATTGCTCACACATCTAGGGTGCCGCACCAAAGCACACCCTGCTGCTGGATTCCATTCAAAAGAGAGCTGTGCATCTCGTCGGCGACCCGAAGTTGACCCGCGATCTGGAACACCGCACACATGTGTCTGTTACCACCAAATTACAACCTAAAGCTATTCAAGAACCGCGTCAGTCGATATCTCCGCACCACACCGCTCGTCGAGTGCCATAGGATCTTCCTTTACCATTAAAAAAAATCAATAACCTGTAATAAATTTCACTTATATTTAAACTATTTAATTTTAGCAAATTATAATGCTCTTACAACACTACAGACACATACCAAAATGATTTCTAGTTAAAACAGAAATATTAGAAAAAAAAGTATTTCTGAACTGCAAAAATCAGTGAATGTCTCTTAAAAATAAAAAATAGTCAGTATTTCCTTTAAAAAATGCACTGTTTAGCAACCACTAGTTAATAAGCTTAGTAGCCTTAGGCAAGGCGCGCACTGAAGTAGTGTGGTAGTGGTGAGGTATTGTTGATGCGAAGCATAGGATGGTGAACATTTGGCGTGGCGATGGATAGTGGCGAAGTGGTATGAAAGTGATTTAGTGCGCACTGCAGTAGCAAACAACGTATGGTGTCACCGATTCATCATTTATCTCGTCCTCAGAGGATGAAGATGCTCTTTTATTTGTACAACTTGCTAACCTCAATGCTAAAAATTAGGAGAAGAAGGAAAAACTCTATTGGGTTTATCCTCCCTGGCAGAAAAATAAAAAATTTGGGTTTTTAAACGTTTATAAAAAGGATTTTAAACTTCGATGACCAAAAATTTAAACTTTTCTATCGAATGAAGAAAGTGACATTTTGCAAGTTACTGATAAACTACAACTTATGCTTCAAAAAAAAAATTACAAACTTCAGGAATTGTATTTCTCTCGAAGAAAGACTTCTAGTAACATTGCGGTATAATAAAACATATTAATAGACATATTATGTTAATTAAACAAATAAAAACTTATTTTAAAACAATATTTTAAAAAACATATTCATTATTTGGTAATACTGTGTCTTCTAAAAAATTATTTTGAAGGATAGGTGGAGGAAAAAGATACTTAAGTATGTTAAGTACAAGATTCGTTATCGTTTTTAAAAATATAAACCATTACATTCAAATGGCCTTATTCCACGTTTTCTTTTTTAATAAATTGTGTTCAAAAAACGTAAAAAAGTGAAAATATTGGTTGATTTACATTTTAGAGTGCGGTAAAGTACTTTACTGCACTCATTTACCTCATTTCCAGCCGGTAAAGTACACTTTACCGCACTGAACGCGGTAAAGAATTTTACAGCACTAAGTGTGGTAAAGTAGTACTTACGGTACGCAAATGAGTAATAATAACAGGCAATAAACGGTACATTACATGATGACATAGAAGTAGAAAATGAAGAACAGCAACGTGATCCGAGACTCTCAATCCAGTCATTACTACACGGGAGAAATTCTGCGATTTTTTCTTCACAGTGGACGGCTTACTTAAAAAAGGCCAAAAAGATTTTGTGTATGAAGACAAAAGTATTAATATTTTAGCTAGATATACAGTGTCTCAAAAAAAAACAAATAGTTTTCAATTTTGTCCTACAAGCAATAGGTTTAAAAAATATTGTTTTCAATAAACCAAATGTGCTATTATTTTCCAATGTCTTTCGCAATTTTGGCCTAGCTTATATGATTATCCTACCGCATACTGCCGTACAGACAGGGACTATGCCTCTTTTAAGGGTTACAAATTTTATATTGAATTTTTGGCCGTCTTGCATGTTTTTACTTTTTCGTATATAATTTCACTTTAATTCACTTCATATCCGGGTAAAGAAAAATACGCAGTTGCAATGCAAAACCCACGTCGTCACCAGCCGCTTGCCAGTCGAAAATTAAACTTGTTCGAGATTAGTGGCACCAGACTGACATCACGCCACCTGCAAAATACCACTTGACCGCTACTCCGTTTTGATGCGCGCGTCTTCATTTGATTACATAGGCTTAAGTGATTCTATCTGCCACTTGGTCACCACGCCACTGCCACATCATTTGCTGATCACTTCAGTGCGCGCCTTGCCTTTGGATTAGTCTCGAACAGGTATATTCAAAACGTTGCGTTGTGTAATTAAGTTAAATAAAAACAATGAAATTTCGAGATTATTCTTTTAATATTTGGAGATCTGTTTAAGAAAACAAAGACAAACTATATATTTTTTGATACCAGAAAAATACTATTTAAAAATAACGGAAAATACAATACGTGGCGCGTTCCATTTACACAAAAATAAGTAGTCATGAATTATCAAGGTTATGAAGCCTTAAAATGTTTAGATTTAAAGTTCCTTTTCACTCGGGACAGGACGCAAAGCACACCAGAAAACCCTGATGGAAGTTGGAGAAATATTTTTGTAGCGAACACCTATCCAACCTATCCCAAGCCGGTACGCTTTGGGAAGATAATTAAACTAGATATACCAAATGTCTTACAAAAATAAAAATAGCAAACGAAAAATTTATTTAACATCGATTTACATAAGATTCAGTGGAAATTTTACCGAATAACTTTTAAGCGTCACAATATGAAGAAAATGCAATAAGTCGCAAATAATATTTGGCAATTCTAAAAGGTGGTATCCCCCAATAAAATATCACCCTGCATAGTGACGTAACTGTTCGAGATCTCTTTACATAGACAGCAAAACGTAGGTCTTGAACAGATATTGAACTACTCTTAGCATTAGTTTCGATCAGTCATATCTTCATAAATCATAAAAAATAATAATTTAATCACCATGTATCTCAAAAACCAAGCATATTTAGACATATTTACAGGAATTAGTTTAAGAATCATAGTCTCTATTTGGAAACGCGTCATATAACACAGATAAGAAGATCACACTAGGGACAGAACTTATCCAATCAAGAAACACAGCGTTTACTAGCAACATAAGGAGTCTGTTAAATATAAGGCTTAGATCTGTCAAATGCCTTAAAAAAGCCAATATACAAACAGTGAGCCTGACATTCAAGTTCAAAGAAGATCGGCAGAAAGTGAGAAAATAATAATGAGTCAAGTCATCATATAGGAGAAAAATAGGTGGCAATGTTCAAAAAACTTTGAAATGCAATGTAAAATGCTGCCTGCTTCCATAGTAATCTTCGATACCTTCTCTGACCGAGTCTAATTGCGATATGCTGATGGGCTTTCTATTTATCTATACTATTCATCATCAAAATAACTTGTTTTTTAAACATTTTAATCTCCTAGAAAATCCTCTACTCCAAATAGTTTTATTAAAAAAATTATTTGACTTCAATATCGACCAACTTACTAACAAACTAATGTACAAACTTGTTTTCCTTCTAAAGTGTGTTTTTTTGGAATTCTTAACTCCGAAACCAGCCAACATTGCAGACAAATAAAATTTTAGATGGCTTTCCGCCTACCTACTGTCTTTTATTACCGACGTAAAATTTATTCTTTTCAATTTTATTAGTTCATTTTTGCTATGTTATATGTGCATCCTTAGGTAAACATTTTTAACCTGCAAATTCAAATTCAGTTCGTTGGCGTGTTCTAAAAAAATATGACATAGAGCTAATAATTCTAATATGCTTTCCTTGGCATTTTATCGGATTCACTGTGTTTCTGATTCAGAGGTCAAAATATTTTTCAACTTAGTGTTCAGTGAGATACTTAACCAATCAAGCTTGGAACAAAAGTATATGATAATGTGTTGGTTTAATTGTTTCTTTTTAAAGCCAGCCACGGACGCTCATGGCCGAATAACCCCAAATAATTCCTTTAAGGATGCACAAACGTATATTAAGAATTAGGCAAATTCACTAATTATATTATATTATGTTATTATATAACATAATATAATATAAGTAAGCCATATCATAAACTTTTAGCTTCTACATGGTAAAGGTCCAACCTATACAGAGTTTTACCGAAAAGCAGACATTTTATACTACTTTTAGGGCCACTCCGATTACTCACTGTAATCGCTTGCTAAATTAATCAGTGTTTTGAATATTAATGCCACACAGACATGGACATATTCAAGACACTGATTAGTTTAGCGAGCGATTAAAGTGACTAATTGGAGTTCAAAGTAATGATCCTCAAAGGCATTATAAGATCCTTTACACAAGTAGTGCACTATATAAAAATCGGCCTTTCCTATTGGTCGATCCGCATGGCCCTCCGCTCGCTTCGCTCGCTACGGGGGCTCAAGAAAAGGAAACTAACCAGGTGCTAACCCAAACTAACCCAAGACATACCCAAAATCAAGAAAAAAACTGTTTGAAACATAATCTCAAAAAAAAGAAAAAATAGCAACGGGGTTCGAACCTCGGCCGTCCAGGTGAGACCCAGCTGTATAAACCTCTACACTACGAGAGCTCTTGACAGAAACTGATTGCATCACGCAGACATATCGTAATACGAGATGGATCGACCAATAGGAGAGGTCGATTTTTACATAGTGCACTATTTGTGTAAAGGATCTTTAAATGCTCCTCAGAGTAAGGTTAAATCTTAGTCTTAGGCCCACTACCTTAAACCCCGATTGTCACTTTAATCGCTCGCTAAAGTGTTGGACGGCATTACTCTATATCCAAATTTAATCAATATCCAAATGTAACGTCTTTTCCTGCAATAAACTTTGTAATTTATTTCAAAATTATATGACTGTTAATTCCACGATTGTATTTTTTTTTCAGCCAGTCGGGTTCGTCACCTTCAATACTAGAGCTGGGGCTGAAGCTGCAAAACAAGATCTACAGGTGGGTTATTGTTTATGGAAAATATCCTGCTATCATATTGTAAATATGTAAAAAACCTAATTTGTATAAAAGAATATGCTAGTAGTCAGTCAAAAAGGAATTCTGTATGCTGTATAGTGTGTGTGTGATACTTTTCAGTTATTTACGCACCATCGTAATCTCAATATTAATAATTATTTCAAAGACGATTTTGTTGATATTTAGAGAACAAACCAATCTATGATTTTGATCTAAGTAATTATAAATTTTATTTTGACTTTCATATTACTATAGAAGCATCATTTTATTTCTCAGCCGGCTACCATTTTTCAAAATCCCATGTTTTAATATTATATGCTTTAATATAATTTAAAGGCGTAAGTGGATAAAGGTGTTATGTAGAAAAATTTTTGAATAAATGCAAAAAAGCGTTTAGATTTGAAACATTTTTAAAATTTCTGATTATTACTTTTATTATTTCAAAAGCTTTCAAACTGTAAAAAAAATAATATTCACAAAAAGAGTTAGATTTTTATATAGATATCATCTTTATTCACAAAATTTGAAGTAGTGTTGTATTACAAAATTTAAACTTAACGCCTTTATTCACTTAAATGTTTGGTGAGAGTGTGCAACATGACGCCTTTATCATTTCGTAGTTGCTGTAAATACTTAGATATTTATTGAAGCTTTTATCAAAGTTTAAGGGGAGCTCAAAAAGTGAATTAAAACATTTTTCATAAATATGACACAGCATTTTTATTCCCTTGGGTCCTCAGCAAATCAATTATTTTTATTTATTCGTTCTTTTTCTTGGCTTTGCGAGTACCTATTTCTCAGCTGAAATATCATGGAGGATATATAAAATAGCTGCATATATAGGGTGGTCCAATTATAACCGGAAAATTCGGCAGCGTATTTCCCAGTTAAAAATAAGTAATAAGCTTTTCTTTTATGTCCAAAAATATCTTGTGCCAGGTTAGTTTGGGTTAGTTAGTTAGAAATGTGAGAAAACAAATCGTTTTTTAATTAATTTCTTAGACTTCGCTGTCAAACTCGGTTGATGTTATAATCAACTAATTAACTGATTAACTTATTTTTGTTTCACCAATGGCCACCGCGAGAATATTTTGGTACGTCACTGTTTCCACAATATTAGTAGTATCCAGATGCACTAATCAAAACTGAACAAAAGTTGACAATTGGGATTTTTGCGCAATAAGAAGCCGCTTTCGAAAAAAATATATATTTTCCGTTTTAATGTAACTTCATACTTAAGGCTTTTGAAACAGACTTAATTACAGGTTGTCTCAACGATAGTGTAAGGTTACTTTGCGTTTAACGTTACTATTTGTGTCAAAATGATATCAACAGTAAGGTAAGATAGCAAAATGTACATTTTTGGTAAAATAATCGAAAATATGCGTCACAAAAGCATGGCAGCCAAAAAGAGATTTTTTAATGGAACACTCTATATTTGATTTTATGTTGGAGTTCTGTGTATTAATACAAACGTTTTTTTTTTGCATATAAAACAGGAGCCAAATCGAGATATAACGATATAACGAGGCAAATTAGCATTTTCATGATGTTGATAAATGGGTGGTTTCATCGCCACTTGAGAATTGAAGACTTCTATACTTGGCAAAATGAGAGACTAATACTATATTATTGTTTAGCCTGCGCAATATTCGTAATTATTCCTATATATTTTTGGTTTTTATTCAATATTACAATAGATTTCAAATAGACGGCCTTCTTGTTGAACGCCACATATAGATCTTTTTTGTATGTTGTATCTCACTTTCGACAATATGGAAGGTGTCACTGTTCGACAAACTTCTGTTCTTCATATCTTCCCTTATAGTTGATTTAGTGACATATACATACCTACATATACATAAATTTGAAGTTCATCTTAGCCGATGTGTTTTATAACTACCACGATCCACGTACTGAATTTAACGCATTTGAAAAATTCGATTTTTCTCGATAACTATAAAAGATAGCATATTTAGCAAATATGAGAAGTTTTTCAATCCTAAATGAAACAAAACAAAAATGTAGGAGTTTTTCCTTAAAAAAAATGTATCCCGTAATTTCAAGACTTGCATATTTGGACGCTTATAATAAACACCCTGTGGCAGAAATTATGAATATTACACTGACTTAACTTTAATATAATACAGAGTATGCAATGTTTAGTACGTTTGTGAGCATACCCTAATTTACAAACTGCACACAGCCAATCAGAATCGAAACGTGTGTATACTATTTTAGAATGTCTAGTAGGGTGTTGGTAAATTGGTTCCCAGTAGGTAGGAAATAAAAGGGTAGTTTCAAACATCTGTTAATAATATGTAAATCGGTTCCTAAAGCTAAAAAGGTCGTTGGTAAATTGGTTCCCCAAATAAATTTGAGGCAGGTATCTAATAAATTAAGGATGTGAAGGTATTGTAATTTTAGTTTGCATTTTTGCTCTATCGCTATCACTTACTTGTGTATACTTTGGGTTAGTTTGGGTAAGTTTGGGTTAGTTTCTTTTCACTGTGCTGGGACCTATTAAAGATTAAAATTATAAATGTTATTATTTTGTATTATATTAATTGGTATTTTTAATGTAAAACACTATGTTGTACTTTGTAAAATAAGCAGATTTATAAAAAAGCGGGAATCAATTTACAGCTAAAGGTCAGGTAAACTAAAAATGTTGGGAACCAATTTACATATTTCGTCTGATCCCTTCTTAATTTGGGAATCAATTTACGTGTACCCGTTTAGTATTACACTTCACGCATGGCCCTTGGCGCAATCAACAAAAATAGCCCAAGGCATGCCCAAAATGAAGAGAAAAACTTTTTACAAATATAACCTCAAAAAAAATTAAAAAAAAAACACCGACGGCAATCGAACCCGGGCCGCCATGCGGATCGACCAATAGGAAAGGCCGATTTTTATATAGTGCACTACTTGTGTAAAGGATCTTATAATGCCTCTGAGGATCATTACTTTGAACTCCAATTAGTCACTTTAATCGCTCGCTAAACTAATCAGTGTCTTGAATATGTCCATGTCTGTGTGGCCGGCCGTATCACAAGCACAACATCTCATTACTAGACCATCAGAGCACTTGAAAACAATTCATTGCACCGTAACGACATGGGTAAACAAGCATTTCAAATTTGGCCACGCCTTCAGCGATTCTAATTGGCTCTGTGGGTTTGTAAATTAGGGTATACTACTTTTGGGGGATATCTCCATTACTTTTAAAGATAGAGGGTTGCGGTTTTCGTGACAGTATGCTATTTTTTCTGAAAACAAAGATAGCGCCAGCAAAATGTTCATGGTTCATGGCCATTTGATTTTTGAGTTACAGAGGGAAATTGAAAAGTATCACTTTTGAGGCACCGAGTATTTCAGTTATCTTTAATCTTATCCATGACTTTAAAACTTATTCTTATAGAATTTTTTCAGTAGAATCCAGTGGCGTAGTCAGTTTTTTCCGCTTTTCAGTTATGAAGCAAACATATGTTTTTTAATGGAATACCCTGTATATATTTTTTATATTTATTGGGCTTTATGTGGGCTTTCCAAAAATATATAATTATATACAATTATTTTCAAAAACAAGTAAAGAATTTAAGATTTTCTAAAATCCTCTTTTGTGCCTAATTTAGTAGGCCACGTCAAAAATTTATTAGAAACAAAATTTATCTAAGTAATTCTCATACTAGAGATGTAATACTTTCAATCTTTGAGGATAGTTATCGTCTGGAAATGACCTGAAGAGCGCACAGTTGTGACTTGAGGCACCTTCGTGTTGCAGATAAAGGACATTATAAAGGGCTAGTGGAACATTTTCCATCAGTTCTGGAATAACTTCCTCAAGTATAGAAGCGCCGCTGTGAGACCTCCTTCAAAAATTCTGTAGACTATGCGTCTTCCAAAAATGAAACACACGAAGCCAACCCCAAAGAATCCTTGTTGTGCCCTCTCAAAAATTAAATGGTTATTTTTTGCGGAGCAATTTCTTGTATTATGGCGATTGAAAATTCCCGCACTTGAAAAATAAGATTTATCGGACCAGATAACGAGTCTGCCAAAATATTCATCAGTATGGATTTATTATAAATACCATTGGCAAAACAACATTCGGCGCTCGTTTCTGACATTTTGTTTTTTGTTCCAATCAAATTAGCTTAGCCACAGCCGACTTCAAGGGTCCTTTTAAGTGGGCTATGGCTTAGCCTACTACCTACTAATTAGACACTAAAGAGAATTTTAGAACATCTTGATTCTGAGCTTGTTTTGGAAAATAATTGTATACAATTATTATATATTTTTAGAAAGCAGATATTATGCCTAATAAATATAGAAAATAATATACAAGGTGCTCTATTTAAAAAACAAATGTTTGCTTCATAACTAAAAAACGGAAGGTAATTGAAAAAAACTGACTTTGCCATTGGATTCTACGGAATTTTTTGAAGTGAAGCTTCTTAACGCGCGCTGGGAGTAAAATTTCAGGGCCGCGACACACGAGCTAGCGGAACGAAAATTCGTCACGATATGTATTAGGCTAGGGCGTTTAAGTTTAAGAAGTTTCACTTCAGACATGCGCACATAGTGCACGCATGTTTTTTTTTATAAGAATACGTTTTTTTTTCGATAAGTTTAAAGATAACTGAGATACGGGGGGGGGGGGAGTGTCTCAAAAGTGATACTTTTCCATTTCACCCTGTATCTAAAAAGGCAAAAAGGCTAGGAAAATTTTGCTGATGCCAGCAAAAAGTAGCATAATATCACGAAAACCGCAACCCTTTATCTTTAAAAATAACGGAGATACCCCACAAGAGTACCAAGAATGGGATACCATGTACGGAGTGTCCCATTTTCGTTGTAATTGCGGATCATCTCGGTAATTAGGGGGAAAGGTTATGGTTTTCGCGATACTGTGCTACCTATTTGTAAAACAAAAATGCCGTAAGCAGAATTGTCATACCCCTCTTCGTTTTTGAGATACAGGGCGAAATTGAAAATGTTGCATTTTCAGTCACCCCTCGTATCTCAGCTATCTGATAACGTATCGAAAAGGTGAAAACTTTTTTCGAGTTATGACTCAAACCTGTTCTTTTTGAAACTATCTTTTCCTATCAAAATGATGTACAGTGTGTTCAAAAAAGTATGCAACATGTGGGAAACTTCTTTATTATTGGTTTCTCAGAAAATTTTATTCTTGATAAAAGTTGGTGTTTGCTCTAAAACAATAAATGAGTTTTTCAGATTTTAAGTACGGCTTTTGTGCGCGAGCAAATGTCATTTCCCGGAATCGCGTCAAGGATAAAGTACCTTAACTTATAAATATACAGCAAAATCTTATAAGAAAAAGTTCTTCCAAGATAAAAAATAATCTGAATATGAAATTTGAGTACATCAACTTTTAATTTATCTTTTTTTTTCTCGATTTTTGCTTAAACGTTACGCTACTGGTGAATGTTTTGTTCTTTTGCTATTAGTATACTTGCCAATCAACTTCAAAATTTAATTAAGATAGAAATTAGTTACATAGTTACATAATGTTTCAGTTTTTCCAAAGATAAAAGCCAGTTTAGGTATCAGTGTGTTGCAAACATATTTAAACACTTTTGGTCCAAATAAAATGTCCACAATAATTACAAAATACAATTGGAATGACTGACTCAATAATAATTAATTTCATATGTCAGAGTGAAGTAAAATTCTTGCTATTTGTTTTTATTCCAAATGCAAGGCCTACTCTTCAAGACCAAATATTTTATATTGCTTTTTAGGATAATTGGGCATATTTTACTCATCGGGTGCAAAAGATAAATAAATTATTAGTTGTTTTACATGAAATAAAAAGAGTTGGGTATATTCATGATTTTGATTGGAAAAAAATTTGAACCAAAAGGGATTAAATGTATTTGCAACACGCTGATACCTAAACTGGCTATTATCTCTGAAAAAACTGCAACATTATGCAACTATGTAACTAATTTCTATCTTAAATAAATTTTAAAGTTGCTTGGCAAGTATACTAATAACAAAAGAATAAAACATTCACCAGTGGCGTAACGTTTAAGAAAAAATCGTGAAAAAAAAGAAAAATTAAAGGTTGATGTACTTAACTTAAATTTCATATCCAGATAATTTTTTTAATTTGGGAGAACTTTTCCTTATAAGATTTTGCTGTATCTTTATATGTTAAGGTACGCGACTGGACTGGACGCGATTTCGGAAAAATGACATTTGCTCCCGTACTAATAGCAGTACGTAAATTTTGAAATACTTATTAACTGTTTTACGGCAAGCACCAACTTTTATCAACAATAAAATTTTCTGAAAAACTAATAATAAAGAAGTTTCCCATATGTTACATACTTTTTGCCACTTTCTGTTTTTAAAAATATAATTTTTATAAGAAATCGTTTTCGTAGCATTCAGACGGCCTAAAATATCCACTAGGTACTTATAATAATTATTAGTAGGCTATGATCAACACATATTATACATACCTACCTATACACACTCTGTCTAATATAAGAATGCACTCAACAACTTAATAACGAAAATTAAAAAGTAATAAATTTAATATTAAATAATTTATAATTAAATTCTGAACTACTCAAAATGGTTCCCATTTTCTCTCACACACCTATCACAAAGGTTATTTGTTCTATTTAAAGCATTGATTATAAATATCTGTCTAATACTGTCTATATCCTGCAAATTTGTAAACACCTCATAAGTCGCATTTTGTAGTTCTAATACAGTGTCGTGCCTCTGTGAATAAATTTTATTTTCTATATGCTCCCATAAAAAAAAACTTAAAGGACAATTCCGGTTATTGCAGGCCAAAATACAGGGCCATATGTCTCTATCCACCGATCTCGAAAATGTTGATTTAGGAATGTTTTTACCACGTGGGCATTGTGAGCCGAAGCTCTGTCTTTTTGAAAGTATATCTGATTGAGACAGTGAGACAGAGGAACTTCTTCCAGTAATTCCGCCAAGACGTTTTGCAAAATTTCTAAATAGCGCACTGCTGTCAAGCCTGCTTAAAAAACTCATATCTTATTTTTGTTTCGAAAACAAACACCGAAACCAAACAGTCCTTATTGCATGCATCGTTCAAAAATCAGGAGATGGTTTTCTTGTGTCCAGTGTCCAAAATTATGTCCGTTGAAAATTCCTGCACTAGCTATATGTGCCTTGTCGGACCAAATTACATTTCTCCAATTGCAGAAATTCGTACGGCGTTCAGCATCGCTAGGATATAATCGTTGAACCATATGAATCTTATAAGGAACGACTTAATGTTATTTTAATATGCGCTGCACGTTGCTTTTTGGAACTCCAACAGGAAGTTTGAGGAATGACTGCTACATTTTTGCCCCCGGGGTTTCACAAAGGATCCAGATTCTATCAGATTGGATTTTATCCTTAAAACAATTTACCTTTGGCTGTCGTCTTTCAGGAAACCTATAATTTGTAAAAGGATTATGATAGTATTAAAAGTGTGACGCTTACTAATCATTTAAGAAAATTTACCGATTAAAATATAATGTAGACGCCTCATCTCCGTTTTCATTACTCTCTATGTAACACTTTGGTAAATCATATTTTTCTTGATTATGAAAGGGTTGATTAGCAGCCATAGTAATCAAACATAATAATAATGATTTTGGTTTGTAAGTAGAAGTCCATTTTTGAAGTGGAGTTGCTATTATAGCGGGTTAGAAGAAGGGGGAAGAATTTTCTCCACAAATGAAAATGCCAATCTTTAGTTTAAGAGTTATGCATTTCGATGAGTTCACTCATCATCATCAGACTCTAAAATATATTTTTGTATAAGAGAAATACATTAAAATAACAAAAATACGTCAAAATTACAATAAAAGTCAAAATTATACAGAACATTTTAAAAAACTCACCACACACTACTTAGCCATAATGTTGTATGTTTACATAGCAAACAATGACAATGGAAATAAATAAATTAACATATTGGTACACGTCGCGACATCCAGTAAACACAGTTAAAACTAAGGTTTTTAACCATTGAATTAAAAGAAGGAATATATAACGGTGAAGGCGGAACATGCTCGAATTATCAATGGTCGTAGACAGAGTACTATAGTAGTAATTTAATTTAATTTTCACCAAATACGGGGCATTACTACTATAGTACTCTGTCTACGACCATTGATAATTCGAGCATGTTCCGCCTTCACCGTTATATATTCCTTCTTTTAATTCAATGGTTAAAAACCTTAGTTTTAACTGTGTTTACTGGATGTCGCGACGTGTACCAATTTGTTAATTTATTTATTTCCTTTGTCATTGTTTGCTATGTAAACATACAACATTATGGCTAAGTAGTGTGTGGTGAGTTTTTTAAAATGTTCTGTATAATTTTGACTTTTATTGTAATTTTGACGTATTTTTGTTATTTTAATGTATTTCTCTTATACAAAAATATATTTTAGAGTCTGATGATGATGAGTGAACTCATCGAAATGCATAACTCTTAAACTAAAGATTGGCATTTTCATTTGTGGAGAAAAGTCTTCCCCCTTCTTCTAACCCGCAATGATTTTGGAATGAGTGATTCTCAGACCGATGTCATTGATTCGATTTTTATGGGCATGGCCAACTCTTTTTTTTTCGTAGTTTGGCATATTTTATAAACTTTGAGGTGGAACTGAAAAATGCATTTAACTAGACATTGAAAAACTTGCATTTTAAGCCAACAGTTATTTTATATGGTTATGAATCGATCATAGTTTACTAATAATTATTACCAGGTGAGTGAGCATTTTAGGTCGTCTGAAGACTACAAAAACGATTTCTATAAAAGAATATATGTTTTAAAACAGAAAGTGGCTAGTGCCAGATATATGCAATTTATTGAGCCTAAAAAATACAAGGTGTCCCATTTAAAAAATCATAAGTTTGAGTCATAACTCGAAAACTGTGCCTTTGGAAAAAAATGCAAGTGCGCCACTCGATTCTACGTAAGGGGTTCTAAAAGGAACCGTTTTTACCTTTTCTATATGTTATGAGACAGCTGAGATACGAGAGGTGTCTGGAAATGCAACATTTTCAATTTCGCCCTGTATCTCAAAAAGGAGGGGAGCTATGCTGACGTCCAAAGTGAAAAGACCGTAACTGCAAAAAAATATAAAATTGAGTTATTGTCTTATTTGGACTTCTAATGGACCGAACTATATTCTTAGAAATGGAGAACACTGCAGTTCAGTCCTTTCTATTTGTTTTTCATTATTGAAATTTACCGTTGCTGTAAAATTGCTATGGTCTACAAAGCGAAAATGCCGTAATTGTTAAATGCCAAGCGAAAAGACCGTATCGGAGCCGTTGACGTGCGCAGATACGGCTTTTCCTCCTTGAAAACCTGGCTTACCGTATTTTCGCTTTGCACGGGTGTTTATTGTATGCCTGCCTTTCAAAGGGAGGGGATGCTTCGTTATATTCTCGCATTGTTTTTTATGCTGCAAAAAAAGCCTTATAAGATGTCCTTATTATACAGTAGATCCCAGCCTATACTAGCTTTGGATCAACAAGGAAGTAATAAGAATAATCCGAGCAGAGATCATACCAGGCATGATCTTGACAAAAATTTGGCCGTATCTGTGTGTATCTCACTATCGTAGGGAACATGCGCCAAATGTTCGCTATCTAAACAGTGATATCAACCATTAAGCTCTTGTTTAATGATTCAATCTAAAAATTTCCAGATAATAAATGTTCATATGAAACTTACCGAAAAAAAGTTAAAAGTAAAAAATATCATTTGTTAAATTGGGTCATAAAGAGTGCGATCTTTGCGAGTCATTTTATCTTCATCCTCACAGCGAAGATATCATTAAGTATAAAAGAGACGCAAAACGAATTAAATTTGGCTAGACAATTGTGCTTGTCAAAACAAAAACTGAGACTTTTTACTTTTTGAAAATCAGATTTTATTTTGAGCCCGGCCACACTTTTATGTCGGCCGACAGCAATCAGGTGGATCTTTCCGTGAAAAGAAAGCACAAATTATAAGATTTTGAAGAAGCCATTGGTCATCAGCAAAAGTAAAAATCGTCCATACGTATCAGACATCGTCCAAATTATTGCTGAACCAGGCGAGCTTACCTTAAAATATAAAACTTTCTTTTTGAACCAGGAACATACTCTAGATTGTTTAATGGAAAAGGTCATGATTAAACTCACTCTTAAGTAAACTAGATACTCTATGAGCACCCAATGGATTTCCAGAGAAAAAAAAGTAGAGTTATAAATGCGATAATTCCAGAAAATATAAAAGAATATTGGAACAACTTTCCTATTTATAACTCTGAAGATGAAGCAGAATCGTCATAAGGCCCAAATTATAATTTTTTTATTTTATGTAACTATTTTATATATTATTATTATTATTATTAATCATCTTATTAAATAAATATGTTTTGAGCAACAAAAATGTATTTAAATAGTTTAGATTCCTATTAATTATTTACCTATACTGCAATTTGGCTTAGTAAATGTGACCAAAAAGTTTAACATTGCACAGCAGTTACACCATAACGATAGACATACAGTCGCTTGGTAGAAGATAACACTATGTCATGCAGGCTCCTCAGCGATTAGGCCGTAAGTGATTTCCTAGCAACAAGAGGAAAATCTCCATAAATTTTTTAATAAAAATCGATTTATTTAAACTTAGTTACATATTTTTTGCACGAGGACGAAACAGAAAATGACCCGCCTGCGGAGAGTTTTCCTAAAGTGCGTGTGTGATAAATACCTTTTAAAATGTGTATTTTATATTATTTTTTCTATTCTGCAGATTTTTTAATGAAAAACATTAATTTATTCTGGTCGCGATCAGCAGCTGCGTGGCCATCTTGTCATTTTTGACGTCTCTATTAGTAGAAATCTCATGGAAAGCGGTGTCAAAGTTTACAGAATTAAAAATATAAGTTGGTACACTAAGCGCCAATTCAATGAAATCGTCATATAAAAGGCAAGCCGAGGACGCAACGCAACGGTAAAAAAATGTAGGGGGTATTGAGGCAATAAGAGCCAAGTTTGACACGATTTACTTTGGTCAAAGCGCTATTGGGAACATAGAGTAAAATTTCCCGCTTAGTAAGTAATAAATGCATGGAGGAATTTAAATAATGAAATATGTTTTCATTAAAATTTTGAAAAATATATTTTGTGAAGTCACAAAAAAAGATGAAAAGGTAAAGGCCTTATTTAGCATATTTTTAAAATTTACGGTAAATACGATTGCATATTTAAATAAAATTTGTAAAATATATTATTTTTTACTTCAAGAATGAAATTTAATACCCCGTGCAAAATTCTTTATTTTACATTATTTTGGGGATGAACTACATCATAGTTTTGCAAAATTTTACAAATTATTTTGGAAAAAGTTTTGCAAAACTAATTGTCTACATATTAGCAATTTCTATATTTCGGTAATTCTACCACAATAACTAATTAGCACAAAATTTAAAGTAATAGACTTTTAGATAAACCTATTTGTACCCATCTTACATTATTTTGCAAATGCACAAAATCTGATTAAAAGTTACCATTTTTAGTTGGTAACACGGTTGATGGAACAGCATATGAATGTATACAGCTCCTAGAAGAATTTGCAAAACTGTTTTCATTAAAATGCAAACCACACATTCTAATACGGCTATGACATTACATTGGTGTATCATTCGCATATTTGTGGGATCCTATAAATTCTAAGGCACTTTTCCAGGCTCGACACCTGCAAGTTTTTTTTATTATATACTCTATTGTACTCACTATAAATCGATATTAATATTGAACATTGATGGGAAGTAGGACAAATTTAACTTGTAAGATTTGACCCAAACATACAAGTGAAGTTAAATAAAAGCTTATAATAAACTAATACATACCTACCCTTTTGGGAACCTAAAGAGCGATATATTGTCTGCTATTCGTCGTTCGCAATCAACTACTGAACAAATATTTCGATTTTCGACTAGACATTTTACTCAGAAATCCACCAAAAACAAACCGCTATTTTTGAAATCTCACCCTATACGCCGGACCGTAAACAAATTTAAAATAAACTTAAATCACCTAACTCTCCACTGTAGACTGGCACCAGTCTACCGGGCTGGCGGGGAGTGGCGGAGTGGAATTTGACGATGGCGCGGAGTGAATCAATTTATATTTTTAATTCTGTAAACTTTGGCGGTGTCGCAATTTTTGCTAGTGGGCCTTGACATTGAATAATCTTGTTAATATCATAGCGACCAGTAAACAAAAGTCAAAAAGAACCTCTTTTCGACACTCCTTTGCATGTCGAAATGGAATCATTTTGAACGCAGAATTGAAAAAACAATTTAACGCCCTGTATACCCGTAACAAGGCATTTTGGGACGCAACTTTATATGAAATTTTGAACTTATTTTTAACTGCGAAATATATTGCCGAAGTTTCCCGGTTATAATTTGGACCACCCTGTATGTTAATTTAATTATTAACGATTATTTCTCCCACTGCATTAATTTCGAGCAATCACAATAATTAACTCCTGTGTCATAAACGATTTTTAAGTGGAAAAATCTGTGACAAGACCCAAGACCTGTGAGGAATTTTTCCGAAATAATATTTGACAAGCTTCTATCAGCAAAAATTATTTAAATGGCACTCTATTTTAATTTCTTGGCCCAGGAAATAACCTTATAAAATATCCCTGGTGCATCTCGTTTTTCCTATAGAAAAATTTAAATACTGGTTTCTTAATTTGGGTCAACAAAACCAATAACGCTCATGCTATTTGATAAACCAAATTACTTAAAAACTCGTTTTCCCAGATTTTTCCGAAAAATTAGATGTACTAGAGATATTACCTCAGAATATATTTGACATTTAATATTTTTAATAAATCGGGTTATACAGTTAGTATCAAGTCCCCCCCTTCGATGTTAGTGCATTGAATATTTCTGGCATATATAAGAGTAAGATGACTACATTTTGAGACAAAAATGGCTGCTGGCAATGTCAAAGTGACAGCTGTGCCATTTTGACAATTGTTCTCTTATGGAATGAGGGGTCCAGTGACACTTTATTTTGAAGGTCTTTTCACCCTTAATTCAATCCACAATTTTTAAAATATTTTTGCTATCTGTTTTTAATTGCCGGCCAATCCAATTTCTTTACAAGTTAAGTATTGTTTCCACAGTTACTGCGAGTTCTCTTATTGACATTATTTGATTGCGACAATTTTCAAATTAATTATTTTGTTAATCGAAATGGCGCGTTCATTAGTTATCCAATAAAAAAAAATAATAGTATAGTCACGGCACATATAACAACCAGCAATATTATTCGACCTGTCAGGCGAAAAAATAAATTTGACCTTGCTAATGTCAGTTGGGTAGGAAAACTCAGGGCTGGATTTGAAATATAAGTATGATTTTCCTTTAACAGAGCCGTAATATAAAATTTCAAAGTTCAATGGGTTACGAAATATATGTATACCTTGTTGTATGAGCAGGAAATCTAAAGAATCTTCTTGGAAGAATATCTCTGGTTTGTACAAGTTCTTATTGCTTAAACACCATGGCTTTTTGCATTACACAATGTCATAAACAACGTTCGTCTCTCACAATGTCAATTATTTGACAACTACACGCCTATGGTTTCGATTTAACTCCAATAGCAATAAAATAAACCAATCGGAAAAACACGACGCCGCTGGCGGCAGTTTGACAGATTTCCTACCAAGGGATATCTTGCGCGCGGACTTGCGCAGATGCGAAAAAAGAAGATGTAATATTGCTGGTTGTTATATGTGCCGTGGTATAGTGATAGATAATTTTCAGCTTGTAAGTTATTTTTGTAGAACTGAGCGTTTGCATGGTGGATCTACGATTTTCGTGCATGAGTTTCTAAAGTCACGGCAAAAAATATTCTACTACGTAGAATATTCTTTGGTCACGGGCGTGCCTTATTGACTATCTAAATGATTATTCAGTTGAAATGTCAATTGAGTGTTCTTGCATTAAATTGGGGAAATTTTGTCTTATTGATATCAAAGACGATATCATATTTGGTGAAACTCATCGAAATTATCACGCTGTTGTTCGCATTTTGAATTGAGGCTTTTCGGAACATCCGATGCGTAAAAAACAACCTCAAACCTTAATGTCTAAACTTCAGATGACAGGAACGAGGAAAGATTCTCCAAGGTCTGGCAAACACGCAAAATTGTAGATATTGGGCGTGATTTAAATCCCCACGTATTCCGTGAGAAGTATACTCATTTCCCCAAAAAATTCTATATTTTTAGAAGAAAACTACCTACAAATACTATCACTCCTACTGTCAATGAAATTGTTGTATAAAATCAACATTAGTTTCACTTGGATATAACATTTCAACAAGATACCTATAAATTACTTAGATGATACTTATTTTAGCAACACGTTTTGTTAAAATTGTATACGTTTATTTAATCCACAAGTTATTACACTCTCAAACTAAAGGATGTTCGTTCTTCGCGAAGACACACAAAAATTTGAAAGTATCAATATGCCGTTTTTTATACTTTTTCCAAATATAATGAGCTGTCGTATTGTATATCCTATCAAAAAAAAACTAAACCTTCTCTCGTTGATGGTATTTAAAAGTTCTTTTTTAAATCTTAACAAGATGCAGGATTACTTCGTTTGTAAATGTGTAGTTTATTATAGCACCACATTTCTAATGCCTCTACTCGCTTGCAATATGTTGTCCGTAAGCATCCAAGCCTGTACTCTATTATTATGGAAAATACATCACGTTCAAGGATACAAGTCGTAGAGTCGTAGTTTGGAGAGTTCAAGAGCAAGGAGTTTTGTCACAATCTCATGTAGGTAGAGTGAAAACGTGGGAAACTCGATAAGTATTAAATAACTTTTATATTCATTTCTCAACATAAATCACACCATCAGAAAACATTCTCTTCGTTCATACTTGTACTAACGTTATTAACAGACTGACACTGAAATAGATTTCGAGGGTGTAGTCGTTTAAAATTAGGACATGCGTAGCTGCGGTATTAACAAATAAAATAGCCTTATCGGCATCGGCACAATGACCCGTTCTAATTGTAAAGGTATTTTGTGCGTAAAATACCAAATACCCCGCGGACATGAACTCCTCAAGTCAATCGTTGGTTTCCCTGGCATTTCTAGATTTTTATTTTTTTTAATAATGACTTTTCTATGGCAGTAGCACACGCACTAAAGGGAGATCCTATGGCACTCGACGAGCGGTGTGTATGCGTGAGTTCCACAGTGATACAATGAGCCAGACAAAGTAGTCCCTGTAAAACGATGTTCTAGGTGTTTTCAGTTGGACGACGCGACGAGCGGGTGGCATATACAGTAATAGCACCCGCGCTAGCTCTTCGCTTAGAGCGACTGTAATATAAATGTACATTAAATGTAACTTTGATGTGTTTGGTTAGTTTTTGTTGGTTGCGCCCATGGAGCGAACGAAGCGAGGGAGCAATCAACAAAAGGTAACGAAAACTAACCCAACACAGTGAAAGGCAGTTACATTTAATGTACATTTATACTACAGTCCTATGTCGAGGAGCTAGCGCAGGGGGTGGTACTGTATATGCGAACGGGTGCACTCTTGCCGTCTGTCGTGACTGTCTGACTGGAGTTGCTAGGGGCGGGATGATGCGTGCCAAATTCTGGGAACATCTGGCGTGAAAATATCTATAAAACAGGGAGATTTCGGCCACATGTTTGCGGTGTTCCAGACAATCCAGATCCCGGGTCGCCAACGAGACACAGCCCTCGTCTGAATTGAATTCGGCAGCTTTAGGGTGTGCTTTGGTGCGGCACCCCAGATGTGTGAGCAATATTCTAAGAACGGTCTTATTTGCGCTTTGTAGAGCAAGAGCAGCTGCTGCGGTATGTAAATTTTTTTGTTGCTAAATAGCGCACCTAGCTTCTGCAAGGCTGATTTTGCGATGTTATCAACGTGGTCGTGCCAGGACATAGCAATATGTAGTCCGATTGACGAGGATGAAGGAATGGTCGATCCTGTCATAATGATGTTAGGGCCCGCCGTATTGGCTTTCGTGGTAAACTTGGCAGCTTAGGCTTTTGCTGCATTGAACTGGACCCAATTCCTGTCGCCCCATTTTCGAACTTTCTGCAAATTTTGATCAATTGTTGTAATCTGCTCCTCTCTGCTGTAATAAGTTTCAGTTGCTAGTAAAGATTTTTCTGATCTAAATTGAGAGACAAGGGTACTGTTGTCTGCAAAATTTTAAACAGGATTATTGGTTTCGGTCAGTAGGTCATGAATATAGATGAGGAACAGAGTTGGTGAAAGTATTGCGCCCTGAGGCACGGCCGGCCCTATTAATGGTGAATGTGTGTGATATGTCCATCAACTGCAACGTTAGGCAAACTGGCAAGCCAGCTGCAGACAGGCGCTGGCAGACCCTGTCGAATGCCTTCGACACATCTAACGCAATTGCTCGAGATTATCCGTAGTTCTCAATTGCCCTACTCTATATTTGAGTGACATAGGCCAATATATCTCCTATCGATCTCGCTTTGCGAAAGCCATATTGGTGATCGCAAATTATTCTGTTGGTCTCGAGGTACTTGACTGGACTATAAAAGTTAACGTATATGACATTACTAAACGGTGAGAAATCGTACAACTCTCAGTTATATCAATAGTTGCTCCTACATTGTACTAGTCCGGGTAACTTAGATTGTTTTAATGAAAAGATTAGTACTTCACGTTTGATTATCCACTACTAGTTATTTTCATTTTCAACTTCTATTGCACGATTCTTATTAGAGAGTGTACTATATACATCCCCTGACCATACTTTCTTTGCGAGAAATCGCTCTGCTTATTATTAACTATATTTTCAGAATGTCACTTACAACCAAGCAAACCTAAGTAGTTAATACTTAGGTTTTCCTTTTACAAAATGTCTATTTTTAAATTCGAAATGTCACTTGCAATCAAGCTTTTTTAACTACTTAGGTTTTCTTTGTACAAAATGTCTATTTTTAAATTCGAAGTGTCACTTGCAATCAAGCTTTTTTAACTACTTAGGTTTTCCTTGTACAAAAGATCTATTTTTAAATTTTCTCCGTCATTTACATTTAAGATTTCGTCCATAATCCATTCATTGTTTCGAAACGACCTCAAATTTTCTACGACAATTATATCGGAGACATTCCAGCAGTTTTGATAGAATCGTTGAAAACTATTTCGTTAAGCTTGACGGTCGTCGTAGGTTTCAGTCTACAATTGAATTTTTTAGATGCAAGAAATTGCTGTCCAAGTTAACGCTCTTTAATGTCTTTAATGAAGCAAATTCCTAATATCCTTAAGGATAATTCGGAAATTGAAGTGCCAAATCATGAAGATAAAAAAATAATCATAAGTAATATTCTGTTACTGTGTAAACAGTTGTCTAACGAGAAAAAAAAAGCAGTATCCAATGAATGATTGTTCCTTTAATTAAATCTAAAACGAAAAGTGAACCTACTAATATGGACTGACGTTCCAGGTTTATTATACTCAAAAGTAAATATATCAAGATGATCATTCGCTCTTTTATACATATTGCAAATGTTGTATAGTTAGACCAAATACTGTGTAGAATGTTGTGTAACATTCTACAAATCTGTTGCAGTAACAACTAAAGTTTAAATATATATCACGTTGTAGTATATAATATGCAGTGTAGTCGCAGTTTATAGTGTACCCACTCTCATATCCCCGTTACTATAATAGTATATTAAGATACTAGTTTTAAAAGACCATATTTTATCGCACGAGCACAAAATTAGGAAACGACCCGCTTGCGGGGAGTTTCCTAACGTGCGAGTGCGCTAAATGTCTTTTAAAACGTGTATTTTATACTATTTTTTCTATTTTGCACGTTTTTGAATGAAAACATTAATTTATTCAAGTCGCGATCAAAAGTTGGACGACCATCTTGTCACTTTTGACGTCTGTATTATTAGGAATCCCATTCAAAACGGTGTCGAAATGTTTGCTAGTGAGCCTTGAGATTGAACAATTTTGTTAATATCATAGCAAACAGCCAACAAAAGTAGTGTCGAAAAGAGCTTCTTTTCGACACTACTTTGCGTATCGAAAAGACTTCTTTATGATACCAAAATAGAAAAATGTCATTTAATACAAATGTGTCAAAAATTAATATTTTGCTTGCAAAAAAAATTCTATTGGTGGGTTTTTGGTGGTAAAATGGGGCCAATTTTTCAAAACGGAATAAGGGCTTAATTTAAATAATATAATTTCAACTTAGCATCCCCAAGAACTGTACGTCCGCAGTCCGTGACAAAAGGGCGATGTTCAAAATAGCGACATATAAAAAGACGATGTATTAAAATACCGATAAAAAAGCGATATCTAAAGCTTCATACCCACTTGCGTGATATTCGCCTGTTTTGGTATCCATTTTTCGGGCGAACTTATGTGTATTTCCTAGAAGATAATAATCACTTTGTATCTTTGTAATTCATCCAATTCCAACATCTAAGAGACCTGAGGTTAAGTCTCTATTTACCGTTTCTTTACCGATGAAAACAAAATTGACAATAATGACATAAGAATTCGCGGCCGATGTTAAAATTTTTCGCCCCGAATAATTTACACCTTGAAATGTGAGTTTATCTCGGAAAAGGCGGAATTCACGCAAGTAAGTATGACACTTAATAGCGCGACGGCTCTGGAATGAAAATGCGGCCATACTAAAGAGCAACTAAAGTGTAGTATAGGTAAAGTATAGTCCAAGAGGCAGTGAATTTGTATGGTACTTATTTTCCCAGTCGGTGTATATCTCATAATTTGTTCTATTGGTGATACTTCCAAAGATAAAGTCGACTTATCGTCCTCGTTATAAAACTTTTACACTTAGTAAAGTAGATCATGAAACTTACGAAAAAAGCAATAATCTGACGTCTGACAAATTTTCAGAACTGCCAATATAAGAGAAATTAAAAAGAAACCAGTTTCTCACCTGCCAGACACATTTGCCATGCTTACAGATCAGACTTAACTTTAGTATACCCTTAGTACTAAAACCATATGAAAACCATTTTCATCAGTGGGAAAAAAGGGCAGCGCATTTGTATCCGACGCATTTTCCGCCTCAACCCATAGGAAACCCCCCCTCTATCCATATGGAAAATATTGCTTACAATAATTACTAATTGAACAGTTCTATCGATGATTGCTAACTGAGAAAAAAAGTACCAACAAAATTCACTGCCTCTTGGACTAGTATAAAAATTCGTTATTAAAAAAATCAAACTAACTTAAAGTAACCCTAAAGTTTACTTTTAGCGGAAATCAGTTTGAAAAAGCGTGCGTTGGGAAATTAGGATTCCATTCCATATTGCTATCTACAATTTTTTTCTACGCAAATGTTTTCATATAATAATTAATAAAATGGCATTGTCACATTGCTGTAGAAATGTCTAATTTACACAAAAAAAACTCAATTTTTCACTTTATCTAATCTATTATGATAACAATAATTAGATAATTATAATTAGTTAGTAAATTGATTTTTAATAATGTAAAATTTTCTTCGTCCATTTTTCATTTAAAAAGTGAATATTTCTATTATTTCTACTTCATGGAGTAGTTTTGATTAGTTTGAGTTAGGATGGATTAGTCTTGATTAGTTTGGGTTAGTTTTGAAGCACTTTAATTTTACTAATGTTTGGTTCAGGTTAGTTTCGATTAGAGAAGAAACGTAAAGCGCGTCTCTAATGGTTCGTTTGGGTGAGTTTTGGTTAATATTGCTTAGTTTCGGCTACTTTGAGTGAGTTTCGGGTAGTTTGGGCAAACTCGAAGGTGTTAAATTAAATCGCGCTTCGCGCGATTCCCCTTTACTAGGCATTATTAGCCGAATTAGTGGAAAAAATATTGTACATTTGCAAGATTTCTGGTAAACTACATTTCACCAGTAACATATCTCCGCGGGAAATTCCTTATGTCTCTGTGCTCAGTCAAACATTTTAGTATATGCAGTAAAAAGTATTGTCATGTACTGATAATATGTGTTATTCTTAATTTTACAAAAGTTCCGCGGAACATGGGGATGACGCATTTCCTCAGGAAAATATTTGGGTGTCTCTGATTAGAATCAATCAATTTGATTTTGTGTATATAGGGTGGCAACTATTTAATTGGTATCTTTTAAGCGATAATTCCCACGAAGTTCTTTAAAATAGAGCAAATGCGCAATTTTTAGAGCTTTTTAAGATCCAGTAACCGTAATATTGAATTGCTTTCGATTCATGAAATACAAATGTCTAAAATTAATTTATTTATTTATTTACGGGCATAAAGCCCATTTATTTACGGGCATAAAGCCCATTATTTCTTTAATTAATTGAAATGCTTTGATTTTAGAAAAAAAAACGCCTTTTAAATAGATTATGTTTATATTATATGTTTCTCATATCTAAAAAATGGTGTTATCAGTTGTACTATTTTTTTATAACTGAGCTATAATCAACTTATTTTTTTTTAAATACGGCCTGTTTTTCCGATTTAATTTCTCATGATTTAGAGAGATGGACCGGTCTGTGTCTTTTAAGTGGTAATTGCTACGAAGTTGTTTAAAATAGAGAAAATGCCCGATTTTTAAAGCTCTTTTAAGATCCAGTAACTGCAATATCGAAATATTTTGACTTTGAAAATACACTTTTTAGATAAAAACTTGATTTGTTTCTGATATCTAAAAATGGTGTCATCAGTTTTACTATTTTTTCTTATAACTGAGCTATAATTAAGTTAATTTTTTTAAATCGGCCTGTTTTCCGATTTAATTTCTCATAATAGACATATAGTTAGAGAGATGGGTCGATAATAATAGTTAGAGAGATGGGCCGATCTGTGACTTTTAAATGGTAATTCCTACGAAGTTGTTTAAAATAGAGCAAATGCGCGATTTTTACAGCTTTTTTAAGATCCAGTAACTACAATGTCGAATTGTTTTTCATTCGTGAAATACACACGTCGAAAATTAATTTCTTTAAGTACTCGAAATGTTTTGATTTTAGAAAAACGCTTTTTTTAAAAAAACTTGATATGTTTATCATATCTACAAAATGGTGTTATCAGTTTTATTATTTTTTTTATAGCTGAGCTGTAATCAACTTAATTTTTTTAAATACGGCCTGTTTTTTTCACATAATAGATAATGTGTTAGAGACATGGACCGATCTGTGTTTTTTAAGTGGTAAATCCTACTAAGTTGCTTAAAATAGGGAAAATGCACAATTTTTGAAGCTTTTTTACGATCCAGAACTGCAATGTCGAATTGTTTTTGATTCATGAAATACAAACTTCTAA
>MU182108.1:227474-258992 GCA_016904865.1 Pissodes strobi | reverse complement strand
TCCAATAACTGCAATGTCGAATTGTTTTTGATTCATGAAATACAAACGTCTAAAATTAATTTCTCTAATTACTCCAAATGTTTTGATTTTAGAAAAACGCTTTTTAGATAAAAACTTGATATGTTTCTTATATCTACAAAATTGTATTATCAATTTTATTATTTTTTTATAACTGAGCAGTAATAAACTTAATTTTTTAAATACGACCTGTTTTTTCGATTTAATTTCTCATAACAGATAATGAGTTAGAGAGATGGACCGATCTGTGTCTTTTAAGTGGTAATGGCTACGAAGTTATTTAAAATAGAGAAAATGCACAATTTTTAAAACGATTTTACGATCTGCAATGTCGAATTGTTTTTGATTCATGAAATACAAACTTCTAAAATTAATTTCTCTAATAACTCGAAATGTTTTGATTTTAGAAAAACGCTTGTAGATAAAAACTTGATATGTTTCTCATATCTACAATATTGTATTATCAGTTTTATTATTTTTTATAACTGTGCTATAATCAACTTAATTTTTTAAATCCAATTTCTCATAAGTGGTAATTGCTACGAGGTTGTTTGAAATGGAGAACCTGCGCAATTTTTAAAGCTTTTTTAAGATCCAGTAACGGCAATGCCGAAATTGTTTATTAAAGTGAATTTCTTTAATAACTCGAAATATTTTGATAGAAATAGTTATTTATGCAACAAGTGTGTAAAGTGACCCTTTTTTTATGAATGGGAATATTGTCGCATGAGCCGTAGGCGAATGCGACAATCCCATGAATAAAAAAGGGTACTTTACACATGAGTAGCATACGAAATTTTTTCTACTACCGAAAAATATATGAAAAAACAAAAAATTATTAAATTACTTTACGCACTAGTGCGTAAAATATATTATTTTAAGCACTGCCCTAAATGTCAAAAATATGTCAGATTTACTTTACGCACTAGTGCGTAAAATGACTTATTTTACGCACTGCACATTAAAAAGACCAATTTTACGAACCCTAGAGAGTGCGTAAAGTGAGTACCTTACGCACGGTAGTAGAAAAAATACTTTTTGCATAAAAACTTGATATGTTTTTATAACCATAAAATGCCGTTTTCAGTTTTACTAATTTTTTGATAACTGTGTTATAATCCATTTATTATTATTATTATTTTTAACATTGGAAATGTTTTTGTTTTCCTATTATGGGGTATCAAAAAACGAAAAAGTGCATGCTACATTTGGCACATCACGTAATATACGTGAGAGATCGTGTTAGTCTGTTTCTGAGGACGAAATCGGTTCAAATGACGAAAATGAATTAAAGCTAACTGAAACTAACCGAAAGTTGATTGAACGACTAACCCAAACTAACTAAAAGTAACCAAAGGCACAAAAAGGGTTAAAATGAATCGGAACAAATTAAAAAAATAAAAATAAATTAAAACTAACTCAAAGTAACCGAAATTTGGCGAATAACCAAAACTAACCATAAAAATTAAAATTGGTTATAACATAACCTATCGGATCCGGTTCAAATTACTAAAATAAATTGGAACTAACTAAAACTAACCGAAAGTAACCAAAAGCTCCAAAAAATGCTAAAACGTGTCGGAACAGATTAAAAATATTCAAATAAGTTAAAACCAACCAAAACGAACCGAATTTTATTTGGTATATTTTGGTAAAGTAAATTTACGTAATCTAACCTGATCTCACCCAAACTTCTATCAACTATTATATTTCCACACAATTATGAGTTTTCTCAGATCTCAAATTTAGTAAGCGTTGCATTCTGCTTCGGCATTTTCAATGTCTCCCCCGGTTGCATCTTTGTGAAGGACTGTGGATTTTTTTTTAATATGGACCCGTCTTTTCGATTTCATTTTCCATAAAAGATAATGAGTCGGAGAGATGGACGGATCTATTCTGGCCTATTTTCCCTTATGATATTTGTTAACGATAACGGGTAAGTGTTTTACATGGTTGGTTTTAGGAGATCGAAATTAATAAAAAATTAAATGAAGAATTTAGGTGACGTTGATAATTCAATTATTAAAAAATATATTGAAAATGATAACGTCATTTTGTAGATAAAGAAAAAAGATGAAGTTTTATTAAAAAGGCGTTTTTCTAACATCAAAATCTTTCGAGTTATTAAAGAAATTAATTTTAGACCTCTTTAACTAATTGATTTCTATCTTATGAATTAAAAACAATTCGGTAATGCAGTTACTGGATCTAATGGCCCATTTTCTCTAATGTAATCAACCTCGTAGAAAATTCCATTTGAAAGATATCAATAATGGTTAATTAGGTAGTTGCCACCATGTATATCTAATTTCCGTTAAATTATAGATGACCCGTACCCACCTCTGAGGTCACTTGTTTTCAACCGTTATAGGTTGGTAACAATACCATTTCCTCTCCAATCAAATCCGTTAAATTAGTACTTACTACATTTCTTAGTCTTACCTCAACGTTTTTTATCCAGGCTCGATTCGGTGCGTGGTTATGAGTAATTGTGATTTTATTTTGGCCTGTTCCATTGTCGCAAGTATATCTTTCCTTGCAAGCTGAATTTAGAGCAGCGGCAATTGGTGGTACCTGTAAATGATTTATCTTTCAGATACCTATATTTTTCGTAATATAAAACGGGTTTATTTTTTGTGAAAAAGTTTCCATCATTGAAAAGATTTCGAGTTTTTGGAAAAATAAATAGCAATGACATTAATGGCGGTTAGTCGCCAATCGCCGTTTTTCCTTGATATCGCTCCATTGATATGTCGCTTTTTTTATCGTATGTCACATCACCTATGAGTGCAGCTGTTTTAATATATATTTCTATTCTCTATTGATACGTCGGTCGCATCATTTTAATACATTACATTTTAGATATAGCTATCTAGAAGATCGCTCTTGTATACCGAAGCCATGAACGATTCCTATACCAATTATTATTCAAATATCTCAAAAATCATCTAAACAATTTAGAGGAAAGTGTTACGACAAATTTGAAGATATTTCCGATTTTAATAAGCAACATATGATGAAAAGCGCGACACAGTATATATTAACGCTCCTGCTTGTTTCCCTTTCATCTTCTTCCTGACTACATTGCTGCCCTATAATTGCAAACTAATGACGTAGCGCTATTGAAAAGTTACAAAAAATGTATAATATTCATTTATGCACTCATATTCAGAACAATATTGCAATAACAATTTATTCATATTCCCTCCAACAAGCGAATCAGCTGCATGCACCCACTCCACAGAGTGGCAGCACATACGCCTAAAATAAATATTAACTTTACCTGCTTCATTCCTTATTAAGAAATCATTTCTTAGAAATGGTTTATACATGAGCAAAGAGACTAGCGTTGAAAGATAACGGATTGGTTTCTGATGCGGCTTAACTGAAAAGGGTGTATCAGCAAATATGTATAGTCTTTTAATCCCATTTCCAACTGCTTTTTTCTTTAAAATTCACATTTTCGTATTGTTCGTATTTGTTTAGTATACAGTTCTTATATTATTATTTTTTTTGCTCGATATTTACAAACCCATATTAGAAAAAGTTGTAGTATTTTTAAGTACTTTATGATATTGACGGGGTGATTGTAGTGAGCAAAGCGTGTATGACACGAGTCCCAGAGGCGTTCATTGCTCAACCAAGAGCTTAGTTTACACAGGATATACATACATATTTTAAAAAAATTAGTAATTTAATTTGATGAAAAAACATACTTTTGAGATTGTATCAGAATTTTTATAGAGCAGCTAATACCCATTCGAAGTTTTGCCAAAGTCTATTTAAATTCAAACTAAATGATTCTTCTTAAAATGCAATTTTAGTACTATAGCATGGCTCCAAGCGACTAGAAAACCTTACAAGGGACCGTCATTTCTAGTTGCTAATTTCACTTCTGCAGGCGATAAATAACCTGTGGTGCTAATATACAAAACATGTTACTTAAAATTGCAGTTTCATGTAGAATTTTTTTGGTTAGTTGGAACAGACCTAATATAATTTAGAATTTGTGTTAGTTTGGTTATCATTGAAGCACTTCGGCTGGGAGGGGGGAGGTGTTCTTGATGTAGAATATCAAAACTGAAGCCCCCTTACTAACTTATCTGCAACAGCATTTCGTATACAGTATGTATATACAGGGTGGCCCAACGGACACTTTACACCTCAACTTTCAGTATTTCAAATGAAAATCTGATCCGTCGATTATTAAATTAACTTCAATCTCGAAGCATAAGGAACATTTTACCACCTCAAAATTTTTAATGGGAAGGGGTGTCGGATAACACCTTATTTTAAAGGTATTTTTATCCTGATTAGCCGTTCCTATTATCCCCGTTAAGATAAATTTGTGGAAAAAATTTTTTTGTTAATAAATTATTCACAAAATAAGCTCCAAAGACCTTTATTAAAGGTGAGATATTAGTGAATCGTTTTAGTGAGGGGTGAGTTTCACCCCTAAAATTGGAAAGAGTAGGTTTCTTTATTTGCAATTTTCTTCTTAAAGAAAATAAATACAAAAAAGTCTGCACGTACTATTCTGAAAATTACCATTTACCTCTATGCAATAAAATAAATTTGATTCTAAACGTTGTCTTACGTTACGTAGCATTTCGGGCGTAACTTGGTGGCATTCATGAATTATACGATGATCATCCAATGATTCAGGCTGGATAGCATACATTTTATATTTCAGATGACCCTATTGAAAAAAAAATTGGGCTCAAATCAGGTGACCTTGGGGCCATTAATATGTCCCCTTCTTTCCATCTAGTTTTGGGAAAGGTTCTCATTTAAGAATTGACGCATCGGTTGAGCGATAATTAGTGCACCGTCTTGAAAAATCATGATTTCATGATCTTCAATTTCTATTATTTGTACGAGTGCTGGATGAGTAGCATTCTCCAACAATTCCAGATTTATTTGGCCAGCAAAATTTCCACATTTAATTTTTGTACTTGATGACCAATATCTTCAATTATGCCTATTGAAAATACCATTAACTTAAAATGAACACTTCGTCGGATAAACAGTTTGAATTATTGTCAATAGTTTCACTCATTACTTAATTAATTGGAGTAGGCGATCTAAATCATCATCGTTTAATCCTTGAACTAATCTTATTTTGAAAATATGATACTTATTTTGTTTTGGATCGTACGTGTCATACCAGACACCTCGGAAAATTTCATAGTACTAAGCATGAGATCCATGGTTATATGATCTAAACTAGCAGCACCTCTTGTTTTCTTTCATGCACTCTCTTATTGTCGGTCTATGAACATAGTGGAGTTACTAAAATGTTGCTTAAATGCCAATCGGATAAAATAAGAGTTGATGTAGATATGTTCTACATTATTGTGGATGATTCATGTTTATCTTACACATTTCTGCCTTTTAGTCCACTTCGACTCAGTTTTTGATAAATATTTTAAGTTACAAGATCAAACTTATCCAAACCAGATTTCTATTCTGTAGTCAGTCGAGGTGTAAACAATATCATATTTCACATGCCACTATTTCATAAACAGTTACCATAAGCATATGATGGAGACCTGAAACATAAATTTTGAGAAGACTTAATTCTAAAATTATATAAAATGTACTACCAAATATCTAAAGCAAACTATGTAAATATCTAAAATATATGTAAGTATATAATTCCAATATTCAAGTCATCCCTCTATAATAAAGACATTTTTGAAAGTTCAACAAAAACTAGAATGAAGTCGCCAGATTTAAACGTTTTTGTGGACAAATAATAGTTTTCAGTAAAAAATTAAGTAATAAGAATGTTTAAATTAGGGCAAAAATTTAAATTATTTCGCTGTGTCCACGGTCCTTTGTAAAATGTAACATTTTTCAGATAGAGCCTATTACATGCTTATATAAAAAGCAATGTACTTTGGCCGCTAAAAATTTTAAACAGAGTTTTTAATGAGATTGTAAGGGAAAGTTTGGAATAAAATGAGTTTCAAGCTCGCTAAATATCTGGAAAAACGGTCTGACTCCTCGATTATATTTAACTTTTTGCTATAATGGCATAATATTATGAAGAGTGTCGTTGCAGTCAAGTGTCATAAATATTATCTAAATATCTGGATTTAGTTTTCAGCAGATACGTATGTAGGTACCTAGTTAACGATTAATATTTACAACATGCATAGTGCGAGACTCCAAAGAAATACGGGCGGGGTCTAGGGTTGATGTATTAAGAGTTTTCGACAACGTTCAAATCAGGGGCATCAGGCATTGTACTTTATTGAGAGCTGATTGTATGTTTTGCTTTCCCGTTTCCTTGAACCAGACAATCGACCCGTAAAGTAGGGTGGGTCTTACTATGATTGCGTACATTCGTTCAGCGTATTTATTCCATTTGAGTTTGCAGTTCAGCGTTATGCCTAGATATCTGACTTCCGATGCCGCTGTAATATTGGTCCCCGGTATTAGGATACATTTTTGATTTTAGGGAGTTCCCTCTTCCTAGAAAAGGGTGCTAACGTTGTTTTTGATGGGTTAGTCCCACTGCTTGGCACCATTCTTCCGTTGCTTTGCGTCCAGCTTGAAGGAGTTCACATAGTCTACCCTCAAACACTCCTTTTGCTGTGATGACAATATCATTGGCATATCCAACACAATGTAGGCCGAGGTCTGTCCGTATTTCCAGTGGTTTCTTCACCACTAGATTCCACATTAGTGGTGCGCCTACTCCGCCCTGTGGCTTATCTCGACTGGTGCTCACTTCAATAGTTTGATTGATCGCCTACTGAAGTTTCTGCTGTCCTCGTGGCAAGGATGTGTATGATCATCCATCGGGATATTGTATCGTTCACTCCCCTTCTTGTTAGTGCCCTCTTTAGAGCCACGTGAGATGTACTATCGAAGGCTTAAACGATGTCTAGGTAGGCGCAGAGCGGTCACTTGGAACAGTCCGATCTCTGTGAACCTGCTCTAGACTTTCGCGATCAGACCGCAGGGAGCTCCGAGCGTCATGCAAAAGTAAGGTCACGTATTACAATAAGTAATATTTCACCTTTCGTATGGCCCTCCGCTCGCTACCGCTCGCTACGGGGGCTCAAGAAAGGGAAACTAACCAGAAGCTAACCCACACGTAACCCAAGACATACCTAAATTCAAGAAAAAACTGTTTGCTAACCAAAACTAACCCATGACATACCCAAAATCAAGGAAAAAACTGTTTAGAAACTTAACCGTAAAAAGAAATTAAAAAAAGCATTGAGCTTGATTGAGCAAACAGTAGTATAAAAGGGAGCGAAGTAGATTTTAATTTTAGTTCTAATCATATCCTGATGATGCTAACATAGTTAGCGAAACGCACGTCGAGTGCAAAAATTCGGTTTCGGTATTGTGGATAAAGCTCAGTTTTAGACCAACCATCTAAACCTCTAGACCACCACGGCATATGCTGAATACTGATTGCATCCATATATTTAATACTACTATATCGTGAGTCGAGCCAAAATTTGTCCGAAATCAGAACGAGATAGAATGAAATGAAATATACTATTTGCCTCGCTAGCTCATGCGCAAATTAACCAAAGTACACATCAAGCAAGTGCAATGAGTGCAACAAGTACATCCTCGGCGAACTGCAGTTCCATAGTAACCAAGCTTGACACACGATATAGGAGTATTAAATATATGATTGCATCACAAAACATAACGCGAATACAATCGCTCGAGTCAACACCACATACACTAGATGGCGTTGGAGTCGTAAGAGAGAGAGGGAGGCGTCGCACGAATTTTGGTTACCAAACAGTTTTTTTCTTGAATTTAGGTATGTCTTGAGTTACGTTTGGGTTAGCCCCTGGTTAGTTTCCTTTTCTTGAATCCCCGTAGCGAGCGGTAGCGAGCGGAGGGCCATACGAAAGGTGAAATATGACTTATTGTAATACGTGCCCCTACTTTTGCATGACGCTCCGAGCTCCCTGCGGTCTGATCGCTAAAGTCTAGTTGAACCTGCCCGTTCTGTATGCAGCTCGCATTCAACCGTCGCGTTTCTAAGGTAGTAGATCTGATGTAAATGTCTACTGCCGTCTCAATCGTCTTGAGTAAAGATGGCGTGAGGCTGATTGGTCTGAAGGATTTGAGATCTGTCCCATCCTTCTTTCCTATCTTCGGGATGAAGGTGAATTTTGCTCTTTTCCGTGCTTTTGCTAAGCCTATGGCGGCAGCGATTATAATGGTTCTATTCATTCTATATAAATCGCTGTCTTCATGGCACATGCGTTTTTACGAAAATTGCTATGGACATCTGTCGTGTAATTGATTTGCTTATGAAATAATCAAGATTTCTGCAAACTAATGTTTTTATAGGAAACACGCTCGTACAAAAACTAAAATCGCTTTCTTACCAACAAAGAAAATAGAGAAATACTTAAATATTACGAATATAGAAACTATTAGTATAAAGGCAATCACAAACAAAGGAAAAACAAACTGTTCTTGATCCTGGGCACATTACATTTATCCACGGGGGAGTATACTTCGGACAAAAATGTTTTCTTTTAATTCGTAGTTGTATTTTTCCTTAATGAAGTGTATCATCATCATCATCAGTCCTTGACGTCTGCTGCTGAATATTGGCGTCCCTCATGGCTTTCCATTGATGTCTGTCTCAACCCGCTTGAATCCAATTCATTAGTTCCGAAACGCGATCGGTACCCGGCTTGCTCTCTTGGTTGGTAGTGCTCAAGTTTGTTCTCTAGTCTTGATGTTAGGATTCTGGTGAACAGTTTCTGTAGATGGCTAAAGCAGGACGCCCACAGAATCGGCACAGACCCGCCCGGCACGGTCAGCACTGCCGGCATAAGTTGCTATCTACGTTATTAAGCGAGATGCCATTCCGCGCTGTTCCGATTAAATGGGCGTAGATAGCAACTTATGCCGGCCGTGCCGGACCGGTCTGTGAAGATACAGTGGACGCCCTGCTTTATGAGAGCTATAGGGCGGTAATTTTCCAGGTTTGTTTTATCTCCTTTCTTATGGAGCAAGATGGTTGACGCTTCATGCCACTTCTCTGGAAGAGTGAACTTATCTTATACCTGAGAATGATAAGGGGTATTATCCCATCATACCACGATTAATTCGGGAGGAATGTCAGATAGAAGTTTCCCTACAAGCAATTTTTTAAAATTATCTCTGTTTATCTGCCCTTAATAGTCTACAATTGTTACCCCCGAGCGAAAAACTAAAGCGTTACCTGGCACAAAGCCAACTTCTGAATCAGCATCCAGCACAATTAGCCGGCTGGTAGAATAGATTCCGTAAATAACACCAGTAACATATTCGCTTTGCCAATATTTATTCACTGTCGTATCATCATTATCTACCCACATCTCTTCTAGATATTAAATATTGCGTTCTCCTTGCCTGTATTGCCTTATAGTTGAAGGATGCTTTACGTGCCAGCAACAATTACCTGGTCTCTTAATGAGCAATTCATAATGCGCCAAATAAATTCCCTTGATCGTAAAAGCCGATTTAAATTAGATTTAAAATCTATTTTGTTCTTTATAGCTGCAAGTAGTGTTTCGCAGGTCGAAACTTTTTTAAAATCAACTAAAAATGTTCTATTGTTCATCGGATTACTTCAAAATCACCTATTTTAATTTTATCTAATAATCGCGGTCTTTTCCTGCTTTTTTACCCCAAGTCGTACTTAAGTAATGTTAAGATTAAAGGAATATTTTTGAAGAGTATCAGCTAGAATAACCGAGATATTCAGCCTTATTTCCTTTACGTGAGACACACTATATACACGATTGCTCAAAATACTTGTGGATCAATTATTGTGAGTTTTTTAGACATATTCAACACATCATACTACATCAACACACTTAGAAATTGCAACTGTACAAATAACACATTATTCCAAGACACATGTTAACTTTAGTTATATACAGTATGAAACGCTTCTCGGAGAGTTATCTTTACATATCCGTAACAAAGTATTAAGATGAAACAAACGACTAATAACAGAGATTAAATTAGAAATCATAAAAGCAAAAAAGCGCCAATTTTCCGGAAAGTCCATTAGCCATTTTATTTGTAAAAAATAAGATGGTATTTTTATTTAGCACAAAATCCCGTTATGCTAAATTTTATTAAATATTTATTATAAATTTAGATGTTCCCTTAAAAACCTAACCATTCTATCAAGAAAAGGTATATTTTATTTTAGGTGTAATTTAAGTAGCTTTATCATTTTAATTAAGATTTTTATACCCTGAAGAACAGTGGCGTTACGTCAGATACTTTCCACTTTTTTGTCTAAACTAGCCAAAAAATAATTATAATTACATACTTTAAAAGCAATAACAACTCAAGTCAAGAGGGGATCATTTTATTTCTTATCAGCATTATTTTGTCAGAATGTTCAGTGTCAAAATGAACTAAGTCCAAGTTAATAATTGTTGATACTTGTACGTACGTTGTAAACAAAACGCACTTCGGATGTTATAAACACAATAAAGTTTATAATGTAGGCAAATATTCTTCTCATTTGTGGATGGGACGAATAAAACGATGGTATAGATGACCTTGATAGACTAAGAGCTGGCGGCCGCGGAGGTACTACGATAGCACCTCCGGCTGGAATTCAGAGAAGTAGTCGGATGAACCATCAGGAATTGCCATCTGCAAGGATTTTGCTCAAAACCCCTGCAAAAGACACGTCAGACGACTCAAAAATGAAAAAAAAATTGCTCAAAAAATATTCATACCTCCGGCTGAAAATTTGCACGTTACCTGTTGGAAGGTCACTGATGACGTATGTAAATCGTCAGACGCCTAGGTCGCTGCTAAAGGGATGTCAGACGCCCTCAAATTTGTGACTTTTTTTTTTTTAATTTTTTTTTCTTACCTCCGTCTGACGTTTCAACATATTGAAACAGAGACCACTCTAAGTACAAATTAAAATCGTCAGACGAAAATACCGCTGCGAAGTCACTCTACAACGTTCACAAAGCTCGAGCCGTATGAGACGTATTATTTTTTTTTCGGTAATTTATTTTCGTTACCTCCGTCTGACGTTTTTCCATATTATCGTAAAGACAATTTTAATTACATATTTAAATCGTCAGACGAAAATACCACAGCAAAATCCCCCTGAAATATCGCGAAATTCCAGCTCACTAACCCCCGATGCGCTTGATATTATCGATTATTTAAAAAAATGCTGAGTTGGCTATGCGCGCAAATGTCTTCCGTAGCATTGTTGGGAATAGAGAACAGTTCTGCGGAAATAATAGGAAGTGTGTGATTTGCGAAGTTAGTGATGTAACTGAGTTAATACCGTTACTAAATGCGGATAAACAAAAGAAGTACCATGAAGTTCTTCAAGTTCGTAAAACATTTAAGTTAAAATATAGTGAGGATATTTTATTTTTGTAATTAATAATAATCTTAACTCTCGTCCTGGAAAAGGAAAAAATACAATCAAGAGATTAAGGGAGAAAGATGTTTTCTATCTAAAAGCTGACAAAGGTAATAAGGCGAGCTTTAATTAGGCAAAAGCGAATATTTTCAACGAGTTGATAATTTAATAGAATCCGGGCCCTATAACAAAATCTCAAGGAATTCGTTATCTAAGATGGTAACACAAGGTAAAAACACTTTGAAGAAATGTAGCAACCTTATTTCTGATCAAATTAAATACAAATTATCTGTGAGCAATCCTACTATGCCGAAACTATATTGTCTCCCCAAGATTCATAAACCTCGGAAGGCAATGCGTCTCATAGTCTCGGCATTAGGATCGTCAACTTATAATATTTTCAAGTGGCTAGCAAATCAGTTTGAAAATTTACCTATAAAACAACAGAATTCAGGAGTACTAAATTTCTTAGATTTCATAAACAAAATTAAAGGTACGAACCTTAAGGAAGGTGAAATTTTAATCTCGTTTGATGCTTGCTCATTGTTCCCTAGTGTTCCAATCCCACAGACCTTGCAATACCTTGGTTGGTGAATTACTTGAGATGAACAGTTTTGATAACAAAATCAAACAAGAATATTCAACTTTAACCAAGCTTTGTATGGATTAAAATTATTTTCAATATAAAAATAACTATTACCAACAACTTGAAGGCACGGCAATGGGCAACTCTTTATCGCCGTTCTTAGCTAACCTTTTCATGAGTAAATTTGAAAATGAAATCAGTCAGGAGTTCGAATATTTTCCAAGGGTATGGTACATATATGTGGATGACATTTTCGCGATTTTCGACACAAAAACCGCTAATATCGAAGATTTTGTAACCAAATTAAACAACCGTTTCCCCCCTATTAAATTTACTTATGAAGTCGAGAACAATGGCAAACTTCCATTTTTGGATACTTTAGTGATTAGCAACGACAATAACACACTAGAATTTGATATTTATAGAAAAAGTACTGCCACTACCCAATATATTCCTAATGACTCCTTCCTTCTGCGACCAACACAAAATGGCGAGCTTTAATTTTTTTGGTACACCGTATGGTTAACTTTCCTCTCAGCAGAGAAATATTTAATAATAAAGAGAAGACAATTAAGAATATAGCGAAAGTTAATGGTTTCAATACTAACTTAATAAATAGACTAATTAATAGGCATTTGTTTAGAAAGACCATTCGTGATTCCACTTCGTTCGTCAATCAGGATGAAAATACAAAATATGTCTCGATACCCCATATAATCGTCAGTTTACTAGAGGACTCCAAAAAGTCTTTAAGGAAGTAGGTTTAAAATTAGTATACCAAACTCAGTTCAACATTAAGAAATTATTAGGTGGTCCAAAGGACAAAATTGAAATATTAGAAAGAAGTGGAATATATGAAATTGGATGCATGTATTGTAACCAAAAATATGTAGGGCAAACTAGAAGATCTATACAAACGAGATTCAAGGAACACATAGCTCATTTAAAGTATGGTAGAACAGAAAAATCAAGTGTTGGCGAGCATGCTTTTGATAATAATCATAGAATAACAATTAAAATTTTTAAATTAATTCATAATATAACTGATAGGAGATTATTAGACGCATGTGAAAGTATGGAAATTAGTAAATGTAAGAATAGTTTAAATAGAGATAGAGGGCCTATTCCGTATAGTCCATTGTATTGGTTGATCGAGCGTGACTAGTGGGTTTCCAGGACTGGTTCCTTTGGTTCCGCTTGATTAAGCAAACATTTAGTAAAAAAGCGAGTTAGGTAGAGTTTTATATTTAGTTTTAATCATCTCCTGATGATGCTAACATGGTTAGCGAAACGCGCGTCGAGTGCAATAATTCTGTCTCGGTATTGTGGATAAAACTCCGTTTTAGTTTACGTCTTTGCCGAAAAAATATGTCAATGAATACATGGAATTGGCGAGAACTGAAATGTGCTCAAACGAGCCATCCACATTAACTTCAGCAGCTTTTGCTGCAGTCGTTATGGAAACTAGTGATAAGGAAAAATAACTAAATGTTCAGGTTAATGCTGATGCATCAACATCCACGCAACAAGAGTTGACGAATGAGAATGTTTGAAATATGCATATATTAATGAAGTTGAACTGTTGAAGCACTAGGAAAAAACAAATGAACCAAGTAAAGTAAAAATCTATTCAGGTTGTATTTACTGTGGATAAGTAAGGAAAACAGTCAAGAGTCGTTGTGTGGGATTACGTACCTATGCTCGAAAGACAATAGAAAGTATAGTTTTAACTAGAGTCTATACATTAAACGACGAGAGGCTGCTACAAATTTTAAAAGATACAGGTTACAATAGCTATCAATTTCAATATCACAGAGACTGCAATCGCAATTATGAATTACAGGTAGGAATGTACCGTTTGAAATTTTCAAAAGAAATTTCCATGTTTGAAGATTTCAAATGTGAATTTTTCAATATATATAAATTGACTTTCTTTTCTAACATATATTAACCCAACAAAAGTTTTAATAAATTTAAAAAAAACATTGTAACAGTATTCAGCCATCTAGGCTGGAATTTTGCCAAATTTCAGGGGGAATTTGCAGCGGTACTTTCGTTTGACGATTTAAATATGTACTTAATATTGTCTGTTCGGTAATATGTAAAAACGTCAGACGGAGATAACGAAAATAAATTTTGGAAAAAAATTATAGGTCTCAGGCGGGCCGAGCTTGCTGAACGTTGTAGGGGGACTTCGCAGCGGTATTTTCGTCTGACGATTTTAATTTGTGCTTAGAATGGTCTCTGTTGCAATATGTTGAAACGTCAGACGGAGGTAAGAAAAAAAAATTAAAAAAAAAATTTGCAAATTTGATCGCGTCTGACACCTCTTTAGCAGCGACCTAGCCGTCTGACGATTTGCATACGTCATTAGTGACATTCCAACAGGTAACGTGCAAATTTTCAGCCGGAGGTATGAATATTTTTTGAGCAAATTTTTTTTCACTTTTGAGTCGTCTGACGTGTCCTTTGCAGGGATTTTGAGCAAAATCCGTGCAGATGGCACTTCCTGATGGTCCCCCCCAACCACATCTCAAAATTCCAGCCGGAGGTACGATCGTAGTACCTCCGCGGCCGCCAGCTCTCCGTCTATGAGATATAACTTCTAGTCATAAACACTTAAAAAAGAAAATGTTTCAAATAATGAAATTGTTTTGTCTTCTGATTCCTGCATAAGCCAGAATCGCAATATTAAAATGTCATACTTCTCAAACTAGTGTACGATCATGAGACAAATGTGGAAAATATTGGTGTAAAATGTCGTATATATGGTCGTTTAAATCTATTAAGATTTCGAGTTCAGCGACGTTACAGGATGTCATAACAAACAGATAAACTGATAAAAAATGCGTTGAATTCGATTTGAATGGAGAGAGGATTTTAAAATAAAGTTTAGTAATTTGTTGTCAATTCAAGAACTGGATTTGAAAAGAAGATTTTTTTTGACTCCCTGTCTTATAACCCAAGCTATACAACAGCACAACAACGAAATGAAGTGGCAAAAGATGGTCATTTACAATTTTTAAGTTAATGCTCACTGGAAAAGTGAACCACATCCAGCATAAAAACAAAAATTCTCCTAGGCTTAGTCAGTATTATTTAAAAATATCCAGAAATGTTTGTTAGCGACATATTAAAAAAAAATACACAACAAAATAAACATTAATCACATTATTTAAATTTTCTATGCTGAAAAAACTTCAAACGCTTTTATCTCGATTGACTTTTTCCATTTCAGCACTGAACCTCTCAAAAAGACCAGTGGCGGTCAGATCTTTTTCAGCTGTTGCTAAATGGCTAGGTTTAATTTTTATCATAAAATGCCGAAACAGTATGTTCGCAATTTGATTTTATAGCTAATCTGACTGAATATGTCAAAAAAATTAATTGCTTCGGGGTAGAACTAATTAAAATAAATACAGAACAAATGCAGTGCAACCTTGATAATCCGAAGTAGTTAAGTGATCTTGATTAATTAATATCTCGATTTACTGAAGTGGGGAAATTTTTGTACTTAAAAGCGAAATATTTAATACAAGCCAACTGGAAAATAGTACATACACAAAAAGTATGTAAAACAAAAGCATACTTTTTATATTATTTTGTGAAGTGATTTGTAATTTTTGTTTGCTTGATCCTTTACTGGTTCATTATAAAAGCTGTGCCTTTTAAACTTTAAAGCACAAGAACATCATGTAGTGGAATATCATTTCTTCCTGCCCACTTTATGCGCACATTGAAATTTTTACTGCCTCATCATTTTTAAGAATCTGATTCATATTATATAACCATGGACGTTCATTGTAACTAATATGGTGTTCGTCTCTAATGTCCATGTCTTCCAATGGTAACAAATGTTCATAATTTTCAAACCAGTTACGTATTTCTACGTTACTGATATTTTGTCCAGTGAGAACATTGAGAATATCTGAAACATCTGTTATCTCTTCAGCCAAGGAAAGCAGACTGCACAGCAGTTGATTCAGAGGAATCAGATCTTCAGCATCACATTCAGTGGCCGGTATTTGCTGCATGAGCTAGAATTTCTGCAAGGCTTCGGGGGAGGCTTTTTCCCAAGATTTGCACAGTAAGTATACAGTCTCCTTCAGGTTAATGGTTTTTAACAACTTAACAACGTTCTCTTCGTTGTTAGATAAAATAAAACTAAATTACTTTTCCTATAAACCATCTATTAGTCTGATGGCATTTGATCCCTAAGTTGCAAAAGTGCTGAACAATTAATGTTGTAAATTGTTCATCCTCCCTGGTCAGATTTTCGATAGTTCTATGTCTCGAGGCGTTATCGACGATGAACAGGATTCTTTCAGGCAAACTCAGACTTCTAATTTGACGAATAAATAAGCTATGAAATAAGTCTTTAAAAACTGCTGTAGTCATTCAAGCATTAGCAAATGATTTGTGTTCAAAAAGTGTGTTTACATTTGTTTATATGTTCTTGGAGTTTCACCTTTCCTATTATAATCAGCCCAACATGCTAGAAATGTACCGCGTTCTTTGCTTATTTTTTCACCTAGTGCTACCTTTTTCTGAGAACGGATAGTTTTTTGCCACACACTTTTTAAATCAGGTAGATCATATCTTTTTCCATTAGAACTAAAGCCTCTGCTAGCTTTAAAATGGTCATTTCCACAGGTTTCGGTATAAAGATGGTTTGCTTTAACAGATAAAATTTTATAGGAAATTGAGATGTGTCTTGATCGCTGCGTAGAAAACCATGCATACAAACGAGTTTCCATTACTGGATATTCATTCGGCCTTTAGTAATGCTTTTCTGGCGCCGCGCCGCACCGGGACTGGCATCACATTGGCCAATAAATCTAAAAGAAGGGACACATATAATGTAAAAGTCCAAAGGTCTCTAAAATAGTTCTTACCTTTCGATTTTGCCTGTGTTTTTTTATGTTGGAAATTGATGATGTTCTAGCCGATTTGCCAGACTTTTCCACTTTCATCACTGACTAGTCTTTGTATTATATCAGGTATTTTAATATGTGTATGTATAAGAAATGGTTATATGCTTATGCTGCACATGAAATAACAGTTAAGCAATTAGGTAATCCTCCGATGCGATATGTAGCGGTCAAAGTAAAGACACACACTGTTTATGTGATACACTGACATATCGAATCCGTTCGAATTCAGAAGGTCAGGGGATTCCTCACGATCTATTTCAGTTTCCCTTTAATTTGAACGAAGTAGACATCTAAAAAACAGATCCGGATTATTTTTCGAGAATAGAAAAAAAATGGTTCTTAGACACTAATTTAAAACCCATAAACTTATTTAATAAAGTTGAGGATATAGGAAGCCTTTATTTTTTAGCAGAGAAAAATTTGCTAAGACGACTCTTCAGAGAATGAACCTTTCTTTTAACCATTATTAAGAGTTGCCTCAAAAAGCATTGACTCAAACTTGAAGTTGATCCGTTAATTTGTAACAAAGATATAAAGGTGGTTCCTCGAAAAGCGAATCACGCTGCATTTTAAACCAAATTTGTTTTATTAGTGTCTCTTTTTGGTTCTATCGCATAAAATTTAACCCAATAAAATATGAAAATATTTTTAAAATGGTTAATTTCCAAAAGTATCCATTCTCAGTTTGTTGATTTTAGTCGAATTTGATCTAAGTTAAAAAGAAACTCCCATATGGATACCTACGAAGCAGGAACTTAAAAAGCATACCCTTAACTCTACGTCAAAATCTTGTGATTTAAAAATAGTAAATATCTTCATCTACTATTGCTAAAAAAGATCAGTTAAAAATGATTTATTTTCGAAAATATCATATTCTTATGAAAGATTGCTATTCTAAGATTGAAAATGTCCTCCATGTGCGCAGCTTGTCGAACTGACACTCAAATTTTGTTTGTAATTATCTCGGCAGCTAGAACTGAATGTGAAAATGGTTCTTAAGAAGGTGATTATTTAAAAATGCAAGTTGAACTCTGAAACTTAATACTGATCGTAGACTATCAATAATTAGTATTTTCGGCACCGATCTATCTCGAAGAAACATTTATCACGCTCCCCTTATGATTATGAATTATCCGAGAAACATTTAAATAAAAACCATTTAAATATGGCTAAATTATCTCTGCTGTTAATTTTACCCCTTTTAAAATAAAAATGCCGTATTTGCAGAAACCTAGCCGTTATACTATCACGTAGTCGCCATAAATCGTGTTTATAAGTCGCAAGCCAGCTATATTCACCCTACTATATACTGGGCTAAATTATTTACGTCCACAGCTATTACCTTAATTAAACATTTATTTAAGTCCTGAAATACTAAAGTTTAATCTAACTTAAGTTTACTACTGGCTAAAAGCATTATTTAATTACCCTAAAGGCGAGTGTGGAAAAGGATAATTATATTAATTTTAATAAGTATCTCCGAGATTTGTTTTACATTTAAGGAACATTGTAGATTTAATACAATATTTCCAAGATTAGTGTTTTATTGCGAAAAATTATAACTTGTAATTAGGCTCGGGTTACCAGTTTTCTATATTTAATTACAAAGCGAGGTTCCTGAGAATCTTTAAATAAAAATAATTAGTACAATAGAACAGACATTTTGATGCATGTGATTTTTAACCTGTTTCTAGGGGATTTTTGGGTGCCGAATCCAAAGCAGCTCTCAGGTTTGTGCTATCAGATCTAGTTTTTGAAATCCGTGTGTTTTATCCTATTTTAGAATAGATACATCACATTACTATCAATATTATTAGCTCCGTACCAGCTAAAAAATATGAAATTGAAAATAACCAAAAATAATAGAGTTGGGAAGCATATTTTTCACTAATTCTATGGCATATTCTGGTTTATGATTTTCCAGATAATTTTTTATGAACACCAAGCATGTTCATTGAAGCGGTAAATTATGGATATTAATAAGCTGCCTTATCTGAGGATCATCAAATATTCCAGCTTGTTCGCGCAAAACCAAGGACCAAATAACCAAATCAAACTCCATCTCGATTTAAAGCCTTCACAAATCACTTCATAAGCCCCAACTAAAACGCAAGGGAAGAAATATGATTTTCTCTTTCGCAACCAAAGGTTCGTTGATATAGTTTTATTTTCCATTAATCATGGAATTTCTTAAGTTGGGGCTGCACCAAACTTAGCTAGGCCGGCGGCAATTACGGCCTTGACCGCAGCTTAAAATTTGGCAGCTTGCCACTGCTTCTAGCTGCTTTGTCACAGATTAACTAAATTCAGCTAACCCAAACTGGCTTGGACAGGTAATTATTTATTCTTATCGCGATGGTTTGTTGACATTTTGTTAGGATATATGGCCCTAAGAATCATTCCCGACATAAAAAATTAAATAAAACAGGTTTCAGGCATGTCCTCCCTAGTTTAAATAAAAGCGTTACATTTGAAGTGAATTTTTAAATTAATTAAAAAGAGATGGTATTATATTATTAAGATTCGTTTATTGGATTAACTGACTGAATAACCTAAGATTTCTTAGCTGATCAACACAAGAAAGTAAAAAGAAAACAACATTCTAAAATATTAATTTTTTAATGTTTTTACATTTAGAGCGTTGTAAAATCAAAACGTGGCACTTATGTTTTCTGGTCTTGTGAGAGCTTTCTGTGTGAGCAAACTATTCTGCAAAAGTCGTAATGGTTGAGTTGAAGAGGGACCCGATGGTACCATATTGATTTTTGTCCAGTAACTGGCTGCTCGTAGCTAGGGTACTATGAGAGTAGTGCTCGGGCAAGCTAAAATACCTGCTGCCAGCGCAAATTCCTATGATCCTTACCGGCATTTGGCTGCTACGAAGATTAGGTCAACGGCCTCGACGGATATTTATATTCCAAATTTTCGTTGGCTTGATAAAGCGCCCACTTAAAGATCAATTTCTGTTAACCCAGTGTTGATCCTCAGCTCCGCTGTAAAAAATAATGAAAAAGTATCATACTTGTACCTAGATAAAGTAATCCCTTTCATTTGATCTGAAAGCAAATAATTCGGAAAGCTCCCTTGAGATATTCATGTTTCTAATAAGATAATTCAGTTCTTGGTGTCGTTTTCTGATTACATACATTGAACTTCATCAGCCGTTGATGATTCTATATCATCTTCTTACAGTCTCGGCCGACTGCTGAATAATGGAATGGACGGGCATTTCTTTCTTCTGAATCTAGATCAGAATATGTCTATTGATGTTATGATGTTTTTGATATTTACAGGGTAAAAAAAGCAATCATCGTGATGGTTTCTTGGTTCTCTCCAAATCATTGTTACTCCAAAGTTTAAGCACTTCCTCTTTCCACTGTCGCAAATAGTCAACGCATGTTTTACATCCCAAATGTGAAGCTGAATGCTCAATGTATTTCCTGGTCTCCCAAATGAATGCCAAAATGGACCGACCATATAACTTCATTTCACAAAATCATATTACTTTCTTTCAAAGTGTATTCGCCACATGCATAAATGTTATAGTTTTAATTAAATGTTTTATCTTACTAAAGAACATCAAAAATATTCACAAAATTATAGCACGATTTTCACTTATGAAAGCTCAACAATGATCTGAACTGGTTATGGAAGCTGTAGACATGAGATTTTATGGACGGACTATTAAATAGTTCGTGGTTACGCAGTTATAAGAAAGTTGGATTTTACGATGGTCATGAATAATCCCAAAGTAGGGCAGACCGGGGACAAAAGTAACATTTTGGTTTTGGGTCCTTGTGGTAATTACAGATTTATGTCTAGCGTTGATTTGATATTTTTTTTACATTTCAACCATCTAGCATAGCATAGTTAAATTAATTAAGGACTTTATGCGTCAAATATCAGTCTTTTGTTCTCTCTGTATAGGTAGTAGACATTCGTTTTTTTCTATAAATAGATTTTTTTTCTTGTAGGAGCTTTACGCAGAGATCTTACACTTTCAAGTGAGAAACCAACCTCGATATGGCTTCTATTATTTGGTGGATTAGAATTATGAATCATTTGGTCAGCATTTGTTTGGGCACTGGTTGGTTTTGAATCTGGAGTCTGATTGGTGGTGCCTATTGAGGGTACTGCGTCTCATTTCAGTAGGGGTAGGGGGATCTTCGTTTACTGATCTGCATTTTCCACTTATAAAGTAGTTTCCAGCTGGTCTGTTACGTAGGAAGGTAAAAAAATTGTGTAAACTTGTCTCGGTTAAATGGTACGATACCGGTAGAATTAAACCCAATTAAATATTAGTTTGTGTAAGTACCAAAGGATGACAGCCTTACAACTTCTGAAATATTGTAAATAATCATGGTGTTTCCAGGATTATTTCTAAGCCAGTTGTCGCATTTTAAAAAGGGGTATACCGACCAATCCAGTGGCTGAAGCTTATGAGAACAATGGAGTGGAAAAGGAATTACGTCAATGCCATTATTTTTGCAAAAATTTAAAGCCTGTATTGATATGTGTGAAAAATGGTTATCCAGTAACAGAAGAACTTTTTGTGTGAAGAATGAGCGTGTCTTTAGAAATGTTTTAGAAACTGTATACACTCTTTTTCTTGCATCCAACCGCTGGAATTACCGGATCATATTTATCCAATGGGGCCGTCTCTAATAAAATGGTCAAGATAACGAATTCTAGGAAATATAAGCATCGATGGTAATGAATTTCCAATGGCATTTATTCCTACTGTAACTGTGACATGAGACTAGCATCTAGCCTCTGCGATATAACCACTCACAAGTCACAATTATTATGCACGGTTGCGATTTATGATTTGCATTATTTACCTATGCCAGATGTCTGTGTTTGTGATACGGTGGCCCCGTTCGTTTCAAGAGTTTTTTTTTATTTAAGGTTATATTTATTAATTTTTGAAAATTTGGGATAGCTTGGTTTACTTTACGATTTATATTTTTGAGAAAAATAACATTCATTCATTAGTCTCACATTATTATTGGAAAAGATAAAAAGCCATGAGCTTAATAATGTAAAATAAAATATTATGAAATCCTATGCTTTGGACCATCTCTCCTCCATAGCGGAAGTGAGATGGCACGATAAGAAGACCTCGGCATAATCATTGCTTCTCCTGTTTTCCACAATATGAGGCATTTTTTTGGGTATTTTGTGCAAGTCTAGTGCATCCAACGACCGCAAAAATGCACCTAATCCAGTCTTTTGTACTTGTTCTTTGTCTGTAGTCCTCGTGGCAGCCTACACATTCATTTTCGCAATCCTCGTGGTTACTATCATCATCCGAATCATCCAGAATGATACTTGCAAAGGTGGTTGAAGACGACAACGATGATGACTTTCTCCTTTCGGTCTTATATCTTTCTCTTCTTTTCTTTCTGGTCGAGCTTTTTCGACTTCCTTGTGAGTTTTCTCGTTTATTTTGTTGTTTAATTTTAGATGCGTTGAGTTCGCGACGTTTTTCAATGCTTGGACTAGAATTTAAAATTGTAACGGCATTTCTTCAACGTTTTGTGATTGAGGTAGTAGTAAGAATTACAGGTGAACTGTTATCTCGGAATTTTCCTGGGGTTTCTGTTTCATCATCATCTTGATCACCTTGACCTTATGTAGTTAGGAGCTTCGTAGGGGTTGTCTCGATTCTGGGCACTCTGGTAGATATTTCAGGTGAAATTTGTACGTTTTCAAGGAATACGTTTTCGAGAATTGCATCCGCATTGAAGGATGCGATTCATGTTGCATGTAATGCTGCAGTTGCATTCTAAATGGTCGCTGACTTGTTCCAAGCTTCACCAAGAAGAGTCCCGAATTGGAGCCTGGATATTTTGCGCGTAGGATTTGACTTCACATACCGCTTGCATGCTTTGTAGAAATAGCAGAAATGCCTGATCCAGTACTTGTAAGAAGTACGCGGTATGAGAACGCAAACACAACAATATTACCTCGTTTTCTTCAGCGAACTCCAACATATCCAAGTTCGTTGTATGCGAAGAATGACCATTTACAATGAGCAGCACTTTTTCAAGCATCTTTCAGGGACAAAAATGTATCCGTAACCAGTCAAAGAAAGTTGATTTTTCAGACATTTTATCGACATATCCTGGGAGCATACCATCTGACCATTCGTCCTTTCGGTTTTTACCTTTGAAGATGGCGTATGGCGGCAGGAAAACTCTTTCGGCATTGCAGCAGCATAGCATGCTAATAGTTTCGCCCTTTTCAGCAGAACTCAAAACTGAAAACCGCTATCGTCTGCATTGCAAATGTGTCCAGGCTTGTCAAATAGGTATAGATTGTTTTCTGATAAAATTTGATCCAGTAGTTTGAAGTAGGCCGATGCAGCTGCTTTAGACAATACTACAGTAATTGCTGTAGGTACGTTCTCAGCTTTACGAACTCGTATCACAGGACGCCTTCTCAGCAAAGGCTGCAGCCACTTGAAACCAGCAATTTCTACAAAAAAAAAGAAAAAAAAACAGTTTGGTATTAAATACTTATGCACAAATTAATACCTACCTTCAGTTCTGTTAAATGTATGAGGGATTTTCATTTTTTCTGCAAGGGCGTACGCCACTTAACCCACATCCTTTCGACTAGGTGCAAAACCACTTCGTTGTAGTTCTACTATATGACTGGATACTAATTTTCCTTCAGTATACTCCCCCAGTGAAGAGTCGGGTCCAAAGCGGCCAATTTTATCTTTGTTCTAGGTCCGAAGTCTCCGCAGCAATGTTGTTTTAGGAATGTGAAAATGCCTAGCTGCTACATTTGTTGACATTTCCTGAGCCTGGACAGCAGTCATAGCGTTTGCAAGGTCGTTTTTACTCCACGTGCCAATTTTCTGCGCATTTGGTTTTCGTCAGTAAATCGTTGGTATTTCTAAAATATTAAATGTCTCATTTAAAATTTAGTCCAACACGGACCACGTACAACAACAAAATATGGATATATTTAGGTTAGGTACATTAATTCGTATAGAATATACTTTGTCATAACTGTATGCGATAATCAAAACTTACCCGTATGATCACAATCACAACGCAATCTTTGTCACACAAAATGATCGAGCTTAGCGAAATCGATAATGTTTTTTAACTTGCCTTCGTCAGTACCCACTCGACCACCGGCACCAGTCTTTAAACGAATGCGATATGCTACAAGGCAACGTCTGCCGCGCACGTTCGTTCAGTCGATTTAAAAATGGCGGCAATACTAGGTATTGGTCATCTCTCCTCCCGGCACGTCTCTCCTCCAATTACCCTAAGTGAAACAAGACAGAGTTCGTTTTTTTGGCAGCAGCACGAATAGACCAACCACTGTAGGCTAGCTTATAAATGGGGACATCTTTCTTACCTCTTTCGGTCTTCCTTTGTCTAATGTACTTCACTCCTGGAATGCAAAACAAATGTTATATTTTTTTTGTATAGTAGTCCTAACACCGACAACGGTACAACTGTTTTCTAGTTATGTGCGGAATATGCGATTTCAACCTCTGTATCCCATAGTGACTTTGGCTTCATCTATTGTGTTTCATGGAATGCAAAACAAATGCAATCATTTTTTTTTGTATAATAGTCGTAACACCGGGAAAGGTACAACTGTTTTCTAGTTATGTGCTAGTTCACTGTAAGCTAGCTTGCAGGATGGATGGAGATATTCTTCTTGCCTCTTTCTATCTTCCTTTGTCTAATATGAGGCAACCTGAAATGTAAAACGCATGCTATAAATTTATTTTGTAAAATAATCGTAACACCGCGACGATTCTAACACGTCACAACTGTCCCCAGGCGTTGCTGTTACAATTATCCCCTAAAGCCATTTGCAAAATCAAACAGCATTTTTAGGATCTAGTCAAAATATTCTTAATCTACACATGGATTAAAAAATAGAGTACTAGTCCCTTAATAATTATATTAGGAGAATCTAAAAAAAATCTTATAGGAAAGCTTATTTTTAGGTTTTTGTACTTACGTAAATATTTACTTTTCACTGCCGAAAATACGTTTAAAGTGCCGCACCACACAAACCGTTTGAAATCTGGCTGGTAACGACATTATAACTGAATATGGATTCACAAGAGCGCCTGTAGACCCAATGTAATTTTCGTGATGCAATCGATTTGTAAAATGAGCCGTGGTGGCTTAGAGGTCTAGATGATTAGGTCGGGACTCGGTAGCGGCAGCGCGGCGGCTCGGTCTCAAACCCCGTTGCTTCTTTTTTATTTATTTTTTTCTAAACAGATTTTTCTTGATTTTGGGTATGTCTTGGGTTAGTTTGGGTTAGCACCTGATTGCCCGTACTTTTTGATGCACTTTTTAAGAAATATTTTGATTTATTTAACTAAAAATCAGTATATATTTAACAAAAGCCGTATTATAGAAGAATCCCCCTTCTTTGTGCATACATTCCACATAAGGCCACCTATGTAGTATAGGTGGCCTTTGGTAACGAAAATTTGGTCGGATCGCTAAACTCTTGTTGGATTCACTATCGTTAACGCCGATAGTCGGTGTTGTTGATCAGACGCATCGACTTACGGCAGTAATAGCGGGGTTGCCGTTATCGTTCGAAAATTGGAGATGTTGTTACTATTGTACCCTAATACCACAGTTTCTATAGACTCTACTATTACTTTTGTCCCCGGGCTACCCTAACTCAAACTGGCTAATTAGATTCTAATGTTAGGCAAGAAATAGCAATTGTGGCCTATAAAGATATCATAATTTCATTATTAGTTTTGCCTTTTATTAATCCTAAAATCAATTAGAGTGTCTCAAAAACTAGAACTGTTACGAAAAAAAAACACAATCAGTTGTTTTTAAACTCAGCACAACAAAAATTCAAAAATATCGAAAATCAGTTTTCCGGCACCAAAAGAAAAATGTCATTTTGTTGGACTGTGTATTAGATCAAAAGATATAATAGTGACAAACAAAAATCGATATTGAATTAAAATATTATTTCCTGCAAAAGTTCGACATCTCTTTAACCACGATAGTATCTATTTAGAACACTTTTTTTAAAATATACATCATACATAAATAAAGCTTTTTGCACATTAAAAATGATGGTTGTTCCCTAACTGACTTTGTACGTATCACTATACACGGGAAAAAAGCTATACTAATATTAAGATTAATAATCTTGAATTAACGCTATGCTATATTCTCCATTCCGCAAGTATAACAATACTCTATTGTAATAGATTCATAATCTTGAATATCAAGATATGATTTTCTTGTTTTAAATATAAAAACTACTTACAATAATTAAGAATAGGTTAATATTTGTATTAATAATTGAGGTATAATTCGTTTGAAATTTATCTATTCTTGTTTTGATAATAGCAAACTCGTATTTTGAGTGTATCTATATTTGTTATATTTTTATTGTTCTTGATTCAAATTTGACATACATATGTATGAGTTAAAAAGAATTTAGTTTTGGACGTAAGTATATAGTTTTATTTTATATAGTTTATTTTTATTAAAATATAATACATATTTATTTATATAATGTGTAATACAACAAAAAAAAACAGTATTCCGCATTTAAATATTTATTACAATAATTATTCTACACAATGAAGCTAGAAATAGTTATACATACATATATGAATGTCTCTGGACTTCAAAACGAACAAAACTTAACATTATAAATAATGCGTAAACTTAACAGTGCTTTCAAGTACATGCAATAACTCGGTTAATATAAAAGTTAAAAGTTGAGTAAAACACTTTAATGCAAAAGTTCTAGAGACTGCTGTGAGTTCTAAGTTTAAACTATTTTTTTCGATATAGTTCTCTACATATTAATTTAAATAAAGCAAGCAATATTTTATACCTACGTGTACATAGAAACGCAAAAAATTAATACAATTATCGCATTTACGTTTAAACCGATTTATGAAATCGTCCAATCCCCATGCGCGTAACAAAGCTTCTATTTTAAAATGAACTCAAAACGAATTTAGGAAACAAACTGGTCACCACTATAGTCGAACATCTAATGCTATGCTTCATTCTATAACAATCTGATGCAACAGGCACTCGCTAAATCGTAAGCTTCTTATGAAGGATAGTTATACTTCTTTTTTTATATATTCTTGAAATGAATATAAAACATTTACTTTAATTATAAGTTTGTTGGTTTTAAGGAGAATCTAATTCTGTTCAAAACTACTTACAAGTATCGAATGTGATTTTGCAAACATTTAAACCAAGAATAGTTCCATTTGGCAAAAGTACTGTTTCATCTTCTCTTAAGTTTATTGTTTTTCTTGAATATAAGAACACTCTATTATCAATTTAAAACAATATTTCTTAAACTAAATACAGCTACTATTTAAAGTCAACACTAAGTGTATTTTTGAATTAATTGTGGGTTACTCTCTCAATAAGAATAATATATTTCATGTCAGTCTAAGAATTCAAGTATTGCGTTATTTTTAAATATAGAACAGTTTTTTTTTCCTTGTATAACTACAAATTTATTTTTGAATTAAGTTGTAACTTACTATAACGTCTTCCATCAGGGTCGACGTGATGTACATACAGAACTAAGTAAAGTTAACCGAAAAGTGTCCCTTGGCCCTCTTTTTCCAGCAGTAACGAAATCTGTTTAAATGATGAATAATGCTAGTAGAGGTTACTCTAAGAGCCACTACTTTGAACTTCGGTTAGTAGCTTTAAACACTCGCTACATTAAACAATGTTTTGAATGTGCCAGTGACAGTGTAGCATTAATAGTTTATTATAAATTTAGAAGTGATTAATAGAAGTTCAATGTTGTGGCCCCTAAGAATTGGAAACCAACTTTTTATTTACTTTTTATAAATCATTCCAGAGTAGCATACTATGATAACGAAAACTAGGAAATAATTTATATGTGTTTGGAATAGTCGCAATTGTTTTTAATAATGAATATTTTAGAATAAGCTTATTTTTACATTACTTTAGATTTCGTTTTCCCAAACTGAATTCAGAGGGTAAAGTTTAATATCATTTTAAAAAATGCATTTTTCCAATATCTTAATTTGGATACTTGTTGATATAATAATAGACATGATTTATTTTGTTTTGTTTGGTATAAAGCCCCTTTTTCTATTATAGCTTGATTCCTAAAAATAGTGGCTGCTACGACAAACAGTTACAGACTTATAAAATACTAAAGAGAAGTACCTATAAAAAGACAAAGACTTCTAGAACAAAATTTGTACCTATTTGTTGCAGTTCACTAAATGCAAAAAATAAGGTGTAGGTACATAAATAAACATATGAAATAATCAAAGCCCCTTTCATGGTAATCAATATTCTTCCTCATCTTCATACTCATCCGCGCTCTCAGCACCAAGTCTTTAAAACTGCTTAGTGCACTTTATTTGGGCAGCTAATACTCGAAAGTTTTATATTATATATTGTATGCTATTTCTGCCAAAATGCTTTGACACTTGTAGTATTTCCAGTTTACCATGTCCTGATTTTTTTACTCATTTGGTTTTGAGTTTTTCCTTTCCTTAGCCTGGTTAGGTTTTTCACTATTTTCTTCTCTTGTTTTTTTTCAGCTTTCTTTTAATTGTTCCTTCATTCCGCCGTGTTTAATTATTTTGCTGTTCTTGCAACCAAAAATCAGATATTATAACTGAACAAGGTTTTTCTCTTACTTTCTTCTGGGGCATTTCTTCATCCGTACCATATAAAACAATGGTTTGACGACATTTACTTAGAATTATTTTGAATTTCAGTGGTATATAAAATCACACGTTTGGTACAGTGAGTGAAGTTGACAAGGTGGCCCACATGCAATTTCCGAAGTTTGTATATAAATTTAACAATTAAATTAAAATTTAATTATAATTTCAGTTCACTGAAGACGGCAACATAGCGTAAATTGCGTGTCTAAATTTCCTGTTTGAATTAGCTAGAAACAAGTCTAATGCATATGCAATTAAAAAGTTTAATTACATTTTGTGATACATAAAAAAGGAATAGATTTTTTAGCTGTTCAAAATTTACAATTCCATTTTTGTGGCATTCATATAATAGCTTTTCTCCGGCAGTTTGTCCCCCTGCATTATCTGTACTTGTGCATTTTAATTGTTCCTGTACAATATTCTCGGCGAAAGAACCATCTACTCCCATTAACCTGCATTTCCGACTCTGCCCTCAGCTTCCTTTTTGTACGTTATGTCAGCCTCCATGTTTCACTTCTGTGATAGTACCCCTTTCTTTATTACAATAACCACCTATTTTACCTTACAAACGTTTGCCTATTCTCTCCACTCGTTCAAAAGTTAGAGCCGCTTGCTCTGGCTCCAGGTTATAAACAGCACAAGTGCTAGTTTAGTAACCCTAACGAAGCTGAAAACCTATAGGAAACTGGCAAAACGGTTGATGCTTCGAGGAACAAATCTGCCCCCGATCTCAAGAACGAACAAATCTAAAAATGACAACGGTTACTAAATACAATAAAACAGTAAAAAGCTCTGGCAGATTGTCAAAGTTTGACATTTACGTGGTAAAGGGCACCGGGCAGCTTGTTACAGTGGAGAAACGGCAAACCAGGGGTCTCTTGCGCATGTCAGTACTGGTTGCCGGCTGCCTTGGAAACTTTCATAATACTATTACTAGCAGGATAAAGGTCTGATAGAACAAAAACCATTCAAAACTTACCCTGACGATGAAAAATTTTGCGAAAACTTGAAATAATGGCGGTAAGGATGAAACGATAACAGTATTATAGGATGACAATACAATAGATACCATGAGACAACAGTAATTGACCTGACGAGGCTTCATGCATGGATGATATACATTTTCCGAAATAGGCGTGCGCGAATATGTCACTGCTTCCCAGTCGTACTTCGCTAAGTACGATTTTACGCCTTCGTAGTGGCAGTAAGGAAGATAAGGAATGTTGGTAGGTACGTTGAGTGTGACATAGAGCTTGTAAAGATAGAGCCGACCGGACTGAAAACCCAAGGCCGTGTTGTAGTGTAGAGAAGAAAGAGAAGACAGGAGATGGAGAGAGAGAGAGAGAGAGAGAGAGAAAGAGAGAGAGAGACAAAGACAGAGAGTGACAGATAGAGACAGCGATAGTTAAATATTGAGATAGAGATAGACATAGAGATATAAATAAAGATAGAGATATAGATATAGAGTTATGACTAGAGATAGAGTTAGAGATATAGATAAAGATTGATATAGAATAGAGATAGAGATGGAGCTAGATATGGATATAGAGATAGAGATAGAGATAGTTATATCAATAAAGATAGAGATACAGAAAGAGATAGGGATAAAGATAGAAATAGAAATAGAGATAGAGATGTAGTAGAAAGAGTAGCTGATTGAACTGAAAAACCAATACTAGCTTAGTGTAGTGGGAAGGAGAGATAGATAGAGAGAGAGAGAGAGAGAGAGAGAAAGGGGAGATAGAGAGAGACCTACATCACCTACAAGTAGCACCAAAGGCGGACAAGATAAGCGGCGGCGATGACAGTTAGTGGCGGTCTTCATGGCGGCGGTCTGCAGGAAGTGACGTTGGTCTGGTTCATGCTAGATGGCTGTAGTGGCGGTCCTCGATGGAGCGGTCGGCTGGTTGGCTGGCTCCTGTCTGCCTCTTCGAGAACGAGGGTGGCTTCTGACAGTTCAGCGTGATGCGGTCCGTGCTTGTTACAAGCGTCTAGAGCCCTCCGGATATTATGGCTTTCAAAATCCTACATGTGCAGGTTGAACTTTTCGCTCGCGTCTTCCATGTCTTTACAGTCCAGCAAATTGCTTTTAACTGGTTTGGTAGTGCAGTAGTCAAACACTGCGCTTGTGATAGAGGTGGCCGATTCCCGTCGGTAGCAAGGCGTGTTTTTTAAATCGTCTTTAAGGTTATGTTTGTTTCTTTTTTTAAATTTCAGTTAATTTCGGTTAGTTTTGTTTGGTTGCGTCCATGAAGTTAACAGTACTCTTTTAAATTCCCGCCCTCCCTACATCACCATCATCATGCGAAAGCCCGAGAGCCAAAGTAGAATTTGTATCTCGAGACACGAGTGTAAAGACCCGGTTGATCAATTGACCATGCATGTTTTCTTTAACTTAGGCGGAAAATAAAAACTTATGATGCATATGAGGTAAAATAGCACAAAACCTTTAAAAACATAAAGTGCGCATGCTGGCCATTCAAAGCCAAAATATCCGGGTGTCTGTAGACGCTTGTGATTTTGTTAGCGCATCGCGTGGTGGGGATCGCGTCACAGCCGGTCGTTAGGTTTTGGGGACGGAATACTTTATAAAACTGGAACCCATAGGTTTAAGTTTGAATTTACGAAAAAAAAAGACGTCGATGGCCCGTGTAATAATAAAGTTAAACCGGAGAGTGCAAACCATTTTCTTTGGTCAGAGAATTAATACCTAATTAAACAGTTATAATCTTTAGTAACGTAAGTGTTTCAAATGACAAAATAATAGGTCAAATATTATGAAATACTTTAAAAGGACATTTACTCTATTGCCTATCGATGCTAATTATAGAACAAGACTTAACTAGTTCGGACAAATAAATTT